>CAJNIZ010042823.1:0-20900 GCA_905231905.1 Symbiodinium pilosum
GCTCATTTGGGTCTTCCCAAAATTAGGGGTACCTTTTTGGGGGGGTATAGCCCTTAAGAAGATTATGGTCCCCCCTTTTAGGCTTTATAGGGGTTATATTGGGATAATGGAAAAGAAGATGGAAACTACAATTTAGGTGTTAGGGTTTAGGGCGTAGACCCATGATTAATAAACCCCTTCCTTTTAAGGGCCTAAATATTAGGATCCCTATTATAATCCCTGTTAGGGGGAGGGGGTTTATTAATCAGGAGGTCTACATTAAGGGCTGTGGTTTTTGCGTGTACCACAGCTTCTCCTCGTAAATCATCATTGCTTCATTGGGCACCTGTTTGTTGAGGCTGATTATGACCCAGCTATAATACTATAATATAATTTGCAGCCCAAGTAATAGGCACCTAGTAACGTAGACCCCTTATGAAAAAACCCCATCCCCCTAATAGGGATTATAATGGGGATCCGAATATTAGGGCCCTCAAAAGGAGGGGGTTTACGAATCATGGGTCTACATTATGATTGTAATTGAGTTATAAGTTCACCCTGCGAACTAACCTTCGGGTTGGCTTTGTAGTTGATTACCACGATGCTTTAGGGTTTAGGGTTTAGGGTGACCCTAAGGTGTCTTGCTCAGCATAGCTTCTAAAGTTTTCGAATTAGGGTTTAGGATATGTGGATATGTCTGAGGCAGGACCTTGGAAGAAATCTTCGTGGGAGATGGCGTTCAGGATGCACTGATGATGGCAATGTTGCGCTTGCATACTGAATTTATGAAGAGGAGCTTTGCTGTGGGACTGTAAGGCTGTAAGGGGTCCTGAATAGGACGGGCTCTGCATATTCGCAACAACCCCACAACAACGTTTGCGTAAGCTGAAGCTTTGAAGTTAGATAAGCATGCAGCCCCGCAGTGGATGGATGGAGCATTAGAAACCGACTGCGTCGACAACACGCGCATGTGCAAACTCCAGTTTTGGGGAGAAGTGCTTGGTTCTTGTGTAGGAAGGATTTTGGGAGACTTACTCATATCTTTTCACCTGTTTCTTCATTTGATCAAGGCCCCGAGGACCTGCAAAACCCCACTTCTTGATTAATCGTTTTAATTTCTCCTCTCTAAGCCCTAAACCCTAAGCCCTTGAACCACCTAAACCCTAAACCCTGAACCCTTAAACCCTAAACCCTGTTAGTCCTTCAAGTAATTGAAAGTGTTGGACTGGCGAAGCTGAAGTTCCAGAAGCCATCCTTGAGTTCTTCTTTGCCTTTATTACTTTATTAGGGTTTAGGGTTATTAGGGTATATGCATATATACGGGGGATTATATTGGGATGATGGAAAATAAAATGGAAACTACTCATTAGGGTTTAGGGTTTAGGGTCATTGTTTGGCCTTTGTGATTCCTTTTCTTCGTGACAAGGCCCTGAGACAAAACATGTTGGCTTTTTTGTGCCAGGGGCAAGCTCTCGACGCTCTCCTCCACCTGCAGAGGGTCCACGGATAGAGGCTGTTCATGCTCCAGGGAGTTCGTGTGCATAATTTGTGGGTTCATTTTACACATAGGGTAATGAAGCTGGAATGAAAGCTCAGGTGGAATACGGGTTAGTGATGACAGCAATCATCCGCTGGCTTAGCCACCGGCTTCCAACACTTTAAGCCTGACTCGTGTAAAGGTTAAGCAGCATGTCTGAAACGAAGCCTTGCATACGCCTGAACACGGAATTCCTTCATAATCCCACTGCATTCCCATACCCTGGAACTTGAAATCCCAAATCCAAAGGCTCAGGCCTTTTTTGTTCGAGAAGCCCCGTAGTCCGGTCTGATGGGATACTCGTGGGCTGCTATCCAGGTTGAAGGTCAGGGTTTAGGGTTCCTTGAGCTGATGGTAGCGGATTTGGATTTAGGTTTTAAGTTAGGAGGACCCCCCCTCCCTGTAATCGTGCCTCTAAGGGATAGTGGCAGGTCCTCTTATAGTCCTACTATGCCACTGTTACAGGGTGGGGGGGTCCACCTGATGTGCAGGCATGAAGTAGGTGTTAGGGTGTAGGGGACTTGGGGCTTAGGGATCCAAACTTACGGGATCAGGGTTTAGGTTTGAATAGCTGCTGTGAATCGTTCGTGCTTAATGCAAGTTTCTCGCTTCGATCTTACATGTGCATATATATATATATGGCATAAATAAATATATGTGTGTATATATATATATACACACCTACACACACGTACATGTTTGTTTGTATGTAGTCGATCCCCTGAACAAGAATTTCAAGAATCTTCCCATTACTCCCAAATTCTCAATCATAAACCCTGAAGCCTAGACACTGCACGCTTAGCCTCAAACCCCTGACGTCTTACCGGTGCTTGCAACCTTCAAGCATTGGTGCCTAGTAGGCAATGGGGGAATGAATCCCATATTGTAGTCCCTACATGATGCTCTACAGTACTCCCTATAAGCCATATGAGCCGTTTCCCGACTCCCTACTAAGCACCAACCAGATTAGGCAAGAGATGGCTCGGTCAACACAGAGCGAAACGTAAGGCTTACTGAAATTTAGGGTTCAATGGGTTGCTGTCAAGAAACTTCAAGGCAGCTACCCATATAACGAAACGCCACGGAAAAATATACATATACATATATCTCTCTTCCATGTTGTGGAAGTTTCCTTAGCAGCGATGTTCATTGTTCAGGCATTCTTTTCTTGCACAGAATTTCCAAGTTTGTCTCTAAGTACTACAGCTGAAGCTTCGGAAGGAATGCAAACTTATGAAGTCGAAGAATACCCCGAAGAGGAACCAGGATTCGGTACACCTGCACCATATGAATCGGGGAGCACACTTAGATTGGAGTCCTAAATCCTAAGCCCTGAGAACCCTGTAAACCCTAGACCCCAAACCCTGAACCCTAAACCCTAAACCCCAAACCCTAGATTCTGGAGGACACTCAGATTGGAACTGGCATTAGCGAGTTCCTGAAGCGCGGAGCTCCCGCCTCAGGCTCTAAAGCTTACCCCTCCGAGCCTACTTGAGTAGTATTTTATTTGGGGATACTATGGTACCCAATATAGAGCAAGATTATATCCTCCTTTTTGGAGTATAGTATTTTATACAAGGAATATTATCTTACTAGGTTGAACCATCAAAAAAACGCTACTCACTTGGAGGGTCAAGAGGACTTTGTAAGTACATTTTATAACCCCTAGAAGCCATATACGTCATATAACCCCAGCTATCCCCAATAGGAACCTACTTATAAATTTCCCTGACCCTCTAAGTGAAGCCATGTTACACGGTGCAGCTAGCTGACCCTCTGCCCCTGAACTACTTGGTGCTCAGTAGGGAATGGGGGGAGTGCGTTTCTGCGTGGCTCCTGCTATTCTGGTATTATCCTAGCTAAGCCCCAGAAGCACGCAGTGTCCCTGTAGCTTCTGGGTTTAGGGTTTGGGGTATTAAGGGCTTAGGGTTGTTACAACAATACAGTTCCGTATGGCTTAGTTCTTGTGTAGAGTTCAAAAGGGTTGCCAGGTGAGGGCAACAGAAGGACCTGTCCATTTGCAGCCTTGTCCTTCCTGACAGGATGAGCTATAGCAACTACTGGGTTGCTGTTAAGACACTTAAATTAAGTTACTATATTGGGGAAACCCTATTATTTATTATATATACCCAATATAGTAACTTAATTTAAGTTCCTTAACAGCAACCCAGACTACAGTTAATCTTACTGCGCTGGCTGATGGGCATAGGGTGAATCAGGGGTCTATTCAGGACCGAATGTTCTCTCCATATCGCGCTCTGCTTGCACCCACATTCCTCTTGGAACCACACCATGAACAGTAGCTGCGAAGGGTCTGTGCCAAGCTTATTAAGAGCTGCTGAACAGGAGGTTGTAATTTCAGTGCACCCAATTCTCTTGAGGGTTGGGAAGCCTGGCTGCTTGATGTTTCCACAATGTCTGCCCCGAGCCTTAACCAAACATCATCTCGTTGTCACTGCTCTGCAGTCCCTTCAGCGTCCTTCCGCAACAGTAAGTAATCCCTATATACTCCCTATATACACCTTAAAGGTTCCTATATACTGCCTAAGAAATCCTATATCCTCACTATATACCATGGAAAGTCCGCCTAAACGCTAATTCGTCACCTTGGGTGAATCTTCATACCCTGGAGCCTGCCTCCTTGCATTATCCTGGTAGGCCTGTCAGGGTGTAGGGTTCAGGGTTAATCGAAAAGAACATTCCATGTTTCAAGCATTGAATGACTGCCCATTATAGTCAATTGTAGTGTACCTCAAATACAAGAAGCCCGTAAGTATCCATTAAAATTTTCTGCTGAACCCTAAACCCCAAACCCTAAACCCTCAACCCTTAACCCTAAACCCTGTAAAGCCCTGAGCTTCGAAACTGAAAGCTAGATTCTGTACGGAACCCTAAACCCTAAACCCTAAATGGCCCCTAAACTCTAAACCTTAAATCTTGAATCTTAGATCCTAAGCCTGAACCTTGGTCACTGAAAAACTATACCCTGGAACCCCGACCCCCCCAAAAGCCCACAAGTCCATTCTTTAAGCTTGAAATCCTAAACCTTAAGCCCCAAACCCCAGACCCCAGAACCCTAAACCCGCAACCCTAAACCCTAAAGCCGTGTGCTTCCTTCACCCAGCTTTTCCCAGGTGGCGCAGGCCGCCCAGAAGCCCGTCAAAGAGCGGCCAGAGGTGGAGAGTTTTCAAAAAGGGTTTGACATAGGGATCATATAGGGTTTAGGGTTTGGGGTTTAGGGTTTAGGGTTTGGGGATTTGGTTTGGATTCTACAGGGATTACATGGTAGATTCCCTAAATAGGGGGGACCCCAATATAGACCCCAATATATTACAATCCTTATTATAAGGACCCCCAAAATGGTACTCCTAATTTTGGGAAACTATCACATAGGAGGGATTATATAGGGTTTCGGGTTTAGGGGTTGGGGTGTAGGGTTTGTCAAGGGCTGCAGAGCTTTGGGATCCCAAAAAAAGACTTTAGGCCCCATCGAGATGGAAGAGTTGCGGCGTACAGCTGTAGAGTTGAGAGTCGGGCTAGAAATCTATGGCGTTAGGGCTTCTAGGTGTAGGCTTTGGGTACAGCATCTCGAGATGCAGAGTAGAGGCTTCAGCGCCAAACCTCGCACCCAAAAGCCTAAACCCTAAAGCCCGAGACCTCGCCGTAAGGCGCTCTCCGATGCTGGACAGAGGAGAAAAGGTCTCATAAAAAGAAGCCCGAAACCCGTAAGCCCGAAAGCCCGCTAAACCTTCAGCCACGCACCCCTCAACCTTAAACCTAAACCGTGCGGAACTTAGGCTATAAGAATCCGGCAAGCCTACAAGGACAAGAAAACCACAAGGTTTAGGATTGAGGGTTCTTGCGTTTACCTTTGGGTTTAGGACTTGGGGCTTGGGATTTAGAGTCTAGGTGTTCTGACTTAGGGTTTCGGGCCGGGTTTGAGGAAAAATAAGGTCTAAGTCTAAATCCTTCCCCTGATTTCGTCCAAGAACCACGCTGCCCTCCAGAATGAACCCGCGCCAACCACTGACCGAACACTATACTACCAGGGCCCAAATGATCACCAATCTTATTTTGAGGTCTGTTTGAGGTACTCGAAACCATAATTTTGTAAGGAATCTGGGGCCGCAATGTTGGTAAAATCATTCAGGCCCATACATTAGGGGTACCCCCACCCTGTAATAGTGACTATTGTGGATAATAAGGATTATATTAGGGTCCTCTTATATTCCTATTATACCACTATTACAGGGTGGGGGGTCCTCCGAACCCATACATTATAGGGTCTCCTTTAGTAATGAATAGCAGCTACTCTGATACAAGTGAGCTACGATCATCACTCTCTGGATGAAACCCTCAAACCCTAAACCAGTTTAGTAAACTCTGTGGGATTCCCAAACCATCCTCCGGCTTTTGGGTCCGATCCCATAGGCCTTGAGTCTCCGGAACTTCAAAGCTCTAAGCCCCAAATCCTGTCCCTAAACCCTAAACCCAATATGGGTGATTGTCAAAATTATGGTCCCTTCTTGGGTACCTATTATAATACGGCGCCTAATTTATAGGGTACCCAAAAAGGGACCATATTCTTGACAACCACCCATATAGAGTTTGTATTTCTTTTGCCTGAGATCTTGTCCTCGCACCTGCATCTCCAAACCGTACAAACCTTCCACTCTGAAGCTCTTAGCCCAAGACCCGTAATCATTACCCAAGCAGGATTGCAGTTGTAACCCCAATCATAACCATATCATGGGGCTCAAGGATTTAGAATTGGATTATCAGTCAGTCCTAGCTGGGCTAGAAAAAACCCTGAACCCCTGCATAAGTGGGCCATGGTGGCACTTCCACTCTTTGAGGCTGCAACTACGCAGGAGTCTGTGTCGACTGGACCTTGAGCAATGCAGAGGCGTGCGGACCTGCTTGACACGGAGATCTACGAGCATAGGGAGTATGAGCGAATACTGGGTTGCTGTGTTGGAACTTAATTCAAGTTACCATATTGGGTAAACCCTATTATTAGTACTATATATACCCATCATGGAAACTTAATTTAAGTTCCTTAACAGCAACCCAGGAAGTGAACCGCCGGCGGATGCCAAACCCAAACCTCATCACATAAACACATTCTCAAGACTTTTTTTTAACACCCCTTTCTCTACCCTGGACCCTACAGCCTTAAGCCCGACCTGTAACCAAGCCCTCGACGTAAAACCTTTAACGCTACAACCTAAAACGTCAACCCTCAACTCAAAACCCTGAGCCCTGAACCCTCAGATGTTACCGTCCAAAGACGGCGGCTTCATCGCAACAATTCAGCAAGGCTTTCAAGGCCAGATAGATACCCAGAGATTAGGATCTAGGGAGTCCAGCACCGCTTAATGAAGGGATGGTCGTTAAACTATGTCAGGTGTCCGAGTATGATATAAGATTTATCTTTGGTTAAGGCACATCAGGCTCCTTCTTTTTCGTGTTGAGGGTGCAGGCCTTGGGCTCCGGGTTTAGGTTTCGGGGTTTGAGGTTGTGCGCAGTTTAGGGCTCACGGCGCAGGGTCTGAGGTTCAAAGCTTTGAGAGAGTGGGGGCAATGAGCAATGGTACTAGTGCCAGAGGCTAGTAAGGGGAGTGGGACATTTAGTATTAAACAAAAGGGCAAGCGCAATGTGCAATGATGAGCAAAGCCTCTGAGGTGCAAGAAAGCAGGGTTTTTCCTATAGGCTACCCAGACCCCCAAAGGGATCTAAAAATTAGATCCCCCAGAACCATATGGGAACTTTTATAAGGATTACATAGGGGTTATAAATGGTCTATATAGGGGATTTAATTTTCAGATCCTCCCAGGGGTCTGGGTAAAGTGTGTTAAAGTTGAAGGTTTTGGAGCATGGCTGCGGGTTGTTGATGGACGAAACCTGTCATGACTCCCCATGTCTGAAGCCTGGGAAGCTTGGTCGTCCAGTATACACTCCCGGAAACTAACATGGAAACCAAAAAGGAGCCCTATAAAGATTACAGTCCTTCTAAAAAGGGACTATATGGGTTTCCATGTTAGTTTGGGGGAGTATACTTAGGGTCAATCAGGATTCTTTCCACCTGCTCTTGCCGGCGTGTGGTTCAAGGTTTCTGGAGCAACGGCTGGGTTGCAGGGTATGAGCCAGTGGGAGCCACCTTGAGGTGACTAGTGGTGTAGGAGGGCTACGGCATGTGAGATTTTCCACCATGAAACTACTGACCAGTAGATTCCACGACCCATGGGCGAGAATAATTCAGAAACTAGGATCGGGCTCCTGTTTCTGATGGTGCAGTTGAAGCCCCTCAGATCTCCACCTTGACCCTTCAAACTTTTAGCTGAGATCCCTGGGACTCCAAACTACAGACCCCGGGACTTCTTAAAGGGGGAGCTTTTACATAGGCCCCCATAGCTCCTTCAAAGCCAAAAGCTCCCACACGAGCTGAACCGGTTCAGGGTATTCATGGAGCCTTTCTAGGTTCTCTGGTGTCGACAATAGGGTTTAGGACCCAGGGTTTAGGGTACCCACGCAACCCAAACCTGAACCCGGCCTAATTCCTAAATCCTATCCCATGAAACCTTAAGCTTCTAAAGCCTAGGACCACCAGCGTCTGCAGCCTAAATCCCACCAACTCTCTGAAATCTGAAAAAATCGAAGGCTTGAAATCTCCAAAACTTCTAAGCCCACAGTGAACACCCTAAGCCCTGAAAGCCGTGACACCAAAGTAGAGCATGAAAGTTAGGATTAGACCCTCCATACAGTAACCCTAAACCTTGGGTACCGCCCCCACCCAGTAACAGTCGATATTAAGGGTCCTATTAAGGGCTACATATAACCACATTATAATTACTATCCAGCTGTTACTGAGGGGGGGCGGTACTGAACCTAAACCTCTAAACCCTAAACCCTAAACCCCTAAACCCCTAAACCCCTAAACCCTAAACCCCTAAACCCCTAAACCCTAAACCCTAAACCCATTTTTACAAAGCAACCTGCTGCAGTCCCTGAGCAGGTATTTTTGGTCATCTAGCCAGCTCCAAGGAGGAGGTGTTTGGGGTTTAGGGTTTAGGGTTTAGGCTAGGGGGAAGGTGTGGTTTCTAGGTTTTAGGGATTTTAGGGTGCAGGTTTTGGCTGCAAGGATTTAAGGGTTTCAGGTGTGGGGTTTAGGGTTTGAGCTTTTTGGCTTACGGTCTAGATTTCAAGGCTGATTGGTTCAAATTTGGGTTTAGTTCAACTATATATATATATATGTATATAAGCACGTTGCGAGAGCAAGGATGGATCTATAGGATTCCTTGTAGCACTTCATCACAGTCCCTGGTATCGTTCGTGAGAAAGTCCGAGCCCAACTGCTCCATACGAACTGTAGTCTAAACTCCTTGAAGGAGGTTATATTGGGGATTATGTAGGGGAGTATTATACGGCTTATTAGGGGGAATACTAGGAGTTGAGACGGCAAACCCCAAACCCAAAACCCAAAACCTAAAACCCCAAATCCCAAATCCCAAACCCTAAGGTTATTGATGAGGATGCTAGGAGTTTAGACTAATGCTCATATGAAGAGTCAGTCTTCCCGCGTTATTCCTGTGTGTCGTAGAGGCAATCAAAAGGCGGACTGGGGATTTCCTAAACTTAGGGGTACTTTTTGGGATCCCTATACTGGAGGTTTATACAGTATTTAGAGGTCTATATACTATTTGGAGGTCTATATTGGGGTCCCCCTATTCATGGAAACTGCCTACCTATTCGGAAAGTCATGAGTGATCATATACAGTTGTTGGGATTTTGCTGGCTGCTACCGGATGGAGCCCGTAACCCCTTCCCCCTTATATTAAACTTCCCCCTCCCCTCCACCCCCTCCCCCTAATCTTAAACCCTCCCACCATCCCTCACTTCCATTATGTGGTATATTAAATATTATTGGGAGTATTCAATAGTAGGGGGGGTGGGGAATGGTTTGATATTAGGGGGAGCGGACCAAGGCCGGAGTTTGATCGTAAAGGGCTTCGTGGGGTCAGGGTGTTTAAGGTTTAGGGGTTAGCCCCTAAACCCTAAACCTTAAACCCTAAACTTTAGGGTTTAGGATGATTTTGCTGTAAATCTGCAATTTAGAAGTTTTAGTTTAACCGTCGCCCAGACTCCCCCTCAACATCAGGCTTTCACTCCAAAGGCCCCAAGTAGCCACAGCATGTCCATGCCCAAAAGGCTTTAGGGTTTAGGGCCAAAAGCGTTTCTATGATTTTGCAGAAAGTCACAGATGGATTTTCATTCTTGACGGCGTCCAGAACACTCAGGTCATGCATCAGCATTATCATAACTCCAACCGAGGTTCCTATCTGCCGGAAAGGGTACTTCGCTTCCCCCCTTATTCCCCTTCCGTTCCTTCCGAGCGTCAGATTCTTTCCGTTGAAGAGAGTTGGTGCACTCCTTGCTCAAAACAATTTGGGGCGTAAACCCCAATATATACCCCCTTCTATGATGGTAGGTTCCAGAATTTCCCATTATCCCACTATTATACCCCCAGCCCACCCCTCTATAAAGCTTCGGAATGTCCCTTGCAAGCCTCATCGAGCCTGAGGGGTTTAGGGATTAGGGTTGAGTGATTAGGGTTTGGGATTTTCTGGAGCAGGAACCCTAAACCCTAAACCCTAAACGACAAGAGCGCGCTTCAAGCTTCTACCCAAGTCCTTGGCCCCCCCAAAAGCCAGATGACAAGCCACCTAAAAACTCACTTCCAAACCCTAAGCCCTGAACTCGAAAACCCAAAATCGTATCTAGATCCTAAGCCCGAAGCCCCGAAACCCTAAACCCCTAAACCCCTAAATCCTAAACTGGACAGGTTCTGAAGATGAGGGGTCCCATGTCTGCCTTGGAGTACGAGGCGGGATGCCTTCCTTGCTCAAGAGGGTCGAGGTACCTGTCCCTTCAAAACCATGGGCCCAAAAAGGGCTAAACCTGAAGACCTAAACCCTGAACCCTAAACCCGCCTCCCTAAACCCTATACAGGGTCTTCGGGGCCTAAACCCAAAACTCGGCGGGTGGTACAATAGTGGGCAGCGCTTGTGCCGCTCGTCCCCGGTGGCAGAGTTCGACCCAATAATCACCCGCCTCCAAATGAGCCATAATCTAAACTCCTAACGGGGGGTTATATAGGGGGTTATATATGGGACTACTATAGGGCTTATTAAGGGGGATACTAGGAGTTTAGACTATAGCTCAAATAGTCATGGAAATGGTACTTGCGCCATGCCAATTTCTCAGCGCAAACAATAGCCTTGAACCCTAAGCCCACCCTAAACTAAACCTTAAACTTGTGGGGAATGTGCCCCTCTGCTGGCAGGCAGTTCCTGGCGATGACATCGATCAGCAAGTGCAGCATTTTGCCAGGCCAATTTCGCCCTCTAAGGTCGAAGTGGCTAGTATCTTAGACAAGGGTACTAAAGTTCCCCAAATAGAAAGACAATATCCTTGGGGCTGATGTGAGAGATTCTTGGAGCAAGGCTCCCTTTTGAGGGTTTGTTTTCCCAAGCCCAACTGTATCTTCTGATTTTTGCTATTTACGGCCTTTGAAGCTGCACCCTAATCCTAAACTCGAGGTTCCAAGGGAAAGCCGGGCCTTTCAACTCTGCAGTTAAGTGACTCTGGCCTAGGGCTTAGGACATGCTAGCGCTTAATTCCGGCCAGGTCTAGGGTTTAGGGCCACAAACCTATAAATCCAGAGCCTTGTAACCCAACCATTCGTGATGAAACTATATACCTTCACCCCGATGCCCTCAACCCTGACTTCTTCAACTCCACAAAAGACTACACCCCAAACCCTAAAGTTCAGGGTTTGGGGTTTAGGGTTTAGGGGCCCTAAACCCTAAACCCTAGCTTGCCGAAAGCCTAAACGCGAAGCCGCTTTGGCGTGGAAGGCAGATTCCAGAGCACTTGGGCGAGTGGCTGAAGATCTACCGCAAAACTCGCGGAGAGTATGAGGTCCATTGGCTTTGAGGGTTTAGGGTTTAGGGTTTAGGGTGTAAGGGGGATTAATGGAAAAGAAAATGGAAACTACTATAGTAGATTGGGGTCATATAGGGATAAGTGGAAACTACTAGAGTTCAGGGTCTGGGCTACGAAGCTCGTAGAAAGTATGAGGTCCGTTGGTTTAGGGTTTCAGGGGTTAGGATTTTGAGTTTAGAGTTGCAAAGTTCTTTGAGAGGCTGGAAGCTCGAGCCAACCCAGACCCCCTAAAGGATCCAAAAAAGGAACCCCCTAATAATCCTATAGTTTCCCCAATGTAGTAATGGGTTTATTTTGGGGGGTTCCATTTTTTGGATCCTTTAGGGGGTCTGGGAATATAGGCTTGTTGGCCACAACCCGCCCTAAACCATCTCCTAGACCCTTCTTGCCAAAACCCAAACCTTAAACCTGAATCCCTAAACCCTAGAGAGACATGGGAATTCTGTTTGAGAGATGACAGGATTTGCAGGGATTAGCTCAGAGTTCAGGGGTTCAGAGGTTCAGGGGTTCAGGGGTTCAAGGGTTCAGGGTTTCCGGGGTTGAAGGTTTCAGATTCAGGTGGTTCAGGGGTTTACGGGTTTAGGGTTTAAGCGTTCAGGGTGCAAGGGTTTAGCTGGTTAGGGTCTAAAGGTTTCTGGACGGTGTGTGCGGGTTCTGGGTTGCATAGTCGCAGCAAGGAGTTAGCAACATTCTTCTGTTTGAGGAGAGAACGGGAGTTCCCCAACAAATTTTGGGCATTACCTAAGTAAGATCCCCATAATACGACGCGCGATCTCTACGTATCTTCGGGTCGCCAGAGTATCTACTTTCAGAATACTCCAAACGCTCAGCCCTGTCGGGGCACCCACCATGACCGTTGGTTAGATCATCCCTGACCCTCCAATTGCCCTCTCCTTGAACCCTAAACCCTGAAACCCAAACCTTAAGCCCCAAACCCCTACACCTTGCACCGCAGCATGGCATCAAGCGGCACAATTCAACCTACGACCCGTTTTAAGGGAATTTGGAGGCATCGTATGTACATACAGGGTTTAGGGCTTAGGGCTTACATATGTATACATCTATCTCTCTGTCTATATATATATATACATAGCCCCCTGTACACGAATAGCCTTGACAAGCTTCACTTCTGGGTATACGGGTATACGAAGGCCCCTTGCAGGGCTTCTTAGCGACGGTTACTGAGGGACGGCTGGTCCTAACCAAATCCATGTACTCATATTTGCTTATGAAGCAGTGGGGGAGTCAAGGTAGGTACTGTTATGTCCCTTATCAAGCTGCAAGCCCAAGATGTTCGCCCGAAAATCCAAAATCGCCTTCTTGAAGGATCAGGGTTACTTATTGCTGTACTTATAACCCAATCATACGCTCCCGAAGCCTCCGACCCTGTGTGTTATTTGCTTTCATAACAGCAGTTGCAACTCGCCCTCCTTCTCCTTCAACACTAAACCCTAAACCCTAAACTACCCTAGACCCTAACCAATTTTCAAGTTCAGGTCAGCGACGAGGTGGTTCGCATGGCGTGGCAGTCCACCGTGGCAAAGCCCCTTGGCATCGCAAGCTCTTTCGTGTTTCGGGTTTAGAGTTTAGGGTTTAGAGTTTGGAGTTTAGGCTTGAGGTCTTGGGGCTAACGATCTAGGATTTGAAGGTTTGGATGAGGTCTTGGGGTTAAGGATGTAGGATGTGAAGGTTTGGATCGACTTCACTTGTTTTTTTTTTCAAATTCCGTCGCGGGTTCCTTGTAGGCAGCAGAGGTGCAAAGTGAACAGAGGGAGCCGACCACCCCTTAGCCCTTCATTACGAAACATGCCTTATATCATGTTTTCCCTAATTAGTAGTAGAACCTCCCACCGCCTAACATATAAGATATCCCCAGTATATTATAGTGGGGCTGCAAGTAAAGCTAGAGTCTTTGCAACAGGGATGCTGACCCTAAACCCTAAAACCTAAACCCTAATCCTCAAACACAGAGGTTCTAACAAATCACCTCAAATCCCGAATAGGGGTTTCCATAACTAGGGGGACGACAAGTAGAATTCTCCCCTTATTCTAGGCACCCCAAAAAGCGTCCCCTAAACCTGAAATCCTAAAACCCTAAACCCTAAAACCCGCAAACCCTAAACCCAAACCCTAAACTTCTTTTCGTTCGAACACTTGGAATCCGAGGCCCACGCCGCAGCATCCCGAGGGGCAGATCATCCGTGAGGTGGAAAACACCTGCAGTTCAGGGTTTAGGTAGGGTCCAGGTTTGAACACAGGGATTGATAATATTGGGATAGTATAGGTGCTATATAGGATGACATTGGGATAATGGAAAAAATATGGAAACTACTAGTTAGGGTTTAGGGTGTAGGGTTCAGGGGTTAGGCCTTGGGGTCTAGGGTCCAGAGGTCCAGAGTTTAGGGCTGGGTCTAGGGTTTAGGGCTTCGGGTCTAGGGTCGCGCAGGGTCCAAAGTCTAGGGTTCAGTGTATAGGGTCCAGGGTTGAGGGTCTAGGGTCTAGGGTTTAGGATCCGGGGTCTAGGATTTAGGGTTTAGGGTCTAGAATTGGGGTTGGAGACTTCGTAAGTAGGTAAAAACTGGGGATTAATGGGGTCAAACCTGCGCACCCTCCGGGTGTAGGGTTTAGGGGTATACTATTACTCACCAGGTGTCCTGGTTTAGGGCGCCCGGTCATGCAGCATCGAAGCGTCAACCATAACCCTAAACCCTAAACCCTAAACCCCAAACCCTAAACCCCAAAACCCTAAACCCTAAACCCCAAACCCCAAACCCCAAACCCTAAACCCTAAACCCTTTTTGAAGTGGCCTTCCCTTTCCCGCAGGGCTTCCAGGAGTGGATGTCCTGCCGGGCTGTATTGACTGGCCAACGTTTCTGTGTATGTAAGAGTACTGTTTAGGGTTTAGGGTTTAGGGTTTAGGGTGCTGGCTGCTTTGTTGGAACTTATCTTAAGTTACCATATTATGGATACGAGTTATAGTCTAAACTCCTCAAAGGGAGGTTATACAGGAGATTATATAGGGGAGTATTATGCGGGTTATTAGGGGAGGTGCTCGGAGCTTAGACTATAGCTCATATAGTAAAAAATTAGGTTCTCAAGCCTTGGAAATCCTGGAATTTACTTGTTGCTGGGTGAGGCTTGACTGGCCGGCCACCAGCGGAGGGAGGGGGGGATGTTGCCAGCGGTTGAGGAGTTTTGGAAAGAGGGAGTAGAGGGGTTTTAGAGGGTTCCACGCACTCAGGCTGGATCAGCCTCGGCGATTATCAGCTACATTAGTTACATGAGCTATAGTCTAAACTCCAAGTATCCCCCTCAATTTTCCCTATAGTAGTCCCCTATATAATCCCCTATATAACCCCCTTCAGGAGTGCAGACTATAAATTGCATGAGATGACACCCGTTAGGTTCACCTGCTCTTTGGATCTCAGACCAGTCTTCAGGCCTTCTCGGGTTTAGGGTTTAGGGCAGCAGTCGTCCGAGATGAGCTATAGTCCAAACTCCTTAAACGAGGTTACATGGGAGATTACATAGGGGACTATTATAGGGGTTATGAAGGGGGGTGCTAGGAGTTTAGATTATGGCTCAGATGGATTGCACAGGTGGTCTAGAACAACTTAACCGTCCTTTGTAACAGCATGATAAGGACTAGGATATTTTTTGGGGGGGACCTGTTCCTCGGAACTGCCGATTTAGGGGGGGTCCCTTAGAGCATGTGTTCTTGGACCTGCATCGCTTAGGTGGACCCCCCCACCCAGTAATAGTGACTATTATGGATAATAAGGATTATATTAGGGTCCTCGTATATTCCTCTTATACCACTATTACAGGGTGGGGGGTCCTCCTAATGCATCCCACACCCAAGATGAAAGAAGATCCGGCTCAGAGCAGCGAAGGATCCTCTACACAGGAGTTTCCAAAAAGGAATTCCCCCTCAGATATCCCCTAGACCCTAAACCCCTAAACCCTAAACCTTACACCCCTAAACCTTAAACCTTACAACCCTCAACCCAAAACCCTACACCCCTAGACCCTAAACCCTAAACCCTTCAACCCTACACCCCTAAAACCTACACCCCTAAACCCTACACCCCCAGACCCTAAACCCTAAGCCCTAAACCAATCAAAGTGACAACCTTGGTGTCTTAGCCGACGCAGCGAGAAGTAGCAAGACCTAAAGACGTCTCCTGTACAAACCCTTCCGTTGCAACAGGCGTAGTGGTAGCCTTGATGGTTTCGATGCCAAACCCCAAACCTCCGGACTCTTCAGCTCCTAAACGCCTCAATCCCTAAACTTCTAAACTCCTGAACCCTGGGCCCTGAATCCCGCAGGTGTTCGTCTATGGGGACAACGCGACAGAAGATCCTGCTCCTGGAGAGCCTTTGCATTTGTTTCTCAGGCAGGATAGAGTTTGTGTTTAGGGTTTCGGTTAAGGGGAGCATGCTTCAAACCTGGGGTTTCTACTTGCAGGTTCGCCCGCAGGCATAAGTAGGGTGATAATGAGTACCCCAGGCAGGATTAGAAGGATGTAAGCGTACGGAGAACCTACTTACAATACCAGTTATAGCTCTCCATTAACTTCCCAGTAATCAAGACTTGTTTGGGACAGTCACGCATCTGAAAGGACGTTCTCTGTAATTACCATGTACACGTGTGTCGCAGTCCCTAGAAACAAGTTAGCATGATCACAAGATCTAGGCATAAATCACCAATTAATTTCTTCGGAAAAGATCTAAACCCCAAACCCTTTGAGAGAGCTCGGCGTTTGTTGGCATGTGGTAGTGCCGGGAGGCATTCGGCGAATGTGGCCTATGTGGGGGCCCTAGACTTGTTGCCTTGGGCATCTGGGGATGTTCCTGACCCTAAGCCTGGATCAAGGTTAGGGATCCTTTATACTTATTGGGGTATGGGATTCCGTATATTTAAAACCAAAATCCTTTTTTTCTTCCTAGGGTAATGTGGGCTAGGGAACCCAGCACCCTTGCCTTAAGTTGACAGGCACTTAAAGATGGGCTTCAGAGTTTCAAAGGTCCAGCAGGGTCTAAGGTAGGAGCGTGGTGGAGTACTGTTGATACTAAAAATCCTGCATGACCTTAGTATACTATAGTACCATTATTCCCAAGGTATAAGGCACTTAGGGTCATGCAGGATTTTTAGTATCCACCGTAGTAAAATCTATCCGGTAGAAGGCCTGTCCTGAGTTCTTCGCTTTTGCCTTCGGTAATTGGCTAAACTATAATAGTGTAGGGTATATATTGGGGTTATATAGGGCTTTTATAGGGATAATGGAAAAGAAAATGGAAACTACTATCTAGGGTTTAGGGTTCAGGGTTGTTGTGAAGTGGGCAGGCCAGCGATGTAGAACACCCATTAGCCCTCCCATTTGGAATTGGCAACAATGGTTGATGATCTCTCAACCTTGGGTCCTGCCCCGACTGTGTAACAGTTGGATGATATCTATATATAGATAATGTGGTCATATTTTATCTTCAAATATGGCAACCTAATGTAGACTGTTACAGGGTGAGGGCAGTACCCAACTTAAATCCTCATGTCACCCTGCAGGTTTCCAAGTATGGGCTCCCCAAATATGGGCACTCACCCCTTTCTCGGGGGGGTTTAGGAGGTTTTCACTACAATATGTCGACCTTTCCTAAAATATTGGCACCATTTAGGGGTCCCAATCATCAGGGTTATAGTATTTGGGAGTCTGTATTGGGGTCCCTCTATTTAGGGAAAGTACCATGTATAGGGACCTCGGGATCAAGGACCCCCCCTCATCTGTACTGGGGGCCCGCGGCCGAAACTCTACAGCTCCGCGCTAGTTTCTCTCCAGGTTGATGTTGCTTGTTTGGGACTGTCCTAAACCCTAAACCCTAAACCCTAAACCGTACAGCTTCTTAAGGTGGCCTATTATCCCTGCCAGAATGGGTAAACATTACACTCGGGCTTGTATGGGATGAGTTTAGACTCTTCTTGGTGTCAGGGAACTCAGCCAGTTTCTCGAAGGATGAAATAAACTTGCCTTAAACCTTGGACCCTGGACCCTAAATCCTGAACCATAATCTTATGCAAGCACGAACACTCCAACCCTAAACCCTAAACCCTAAATCAGCTTGATGCCTGTTGGGATCCCACTCGGTTTAGGGTTTAGGGTTTAGGGGGCTACTAGGAGACCATTAAGAGTTTAGGGTTTAGGGTTGCCAGGGCACAATTAAGAGTGGATATAGGGGTCTGTATGGTAGTTTAATCTAGTCCCTAATATATTCCCTAGCAAGGATCCATGTCCATCAACTACATAAGGAAATGTGGACTGTAGCTTAAACAAGATTTCATCCTTGGCATGTCATGCTTACCTGTACTACCCTCTAGGTACCCCGTTAACTAGTGTATCTAGGGTAAAACAAGGCTAAAAAAGGTAGAGGGGTAAAATAGAGAGGGTTAGGAAAACCCAGAAATACACAAGCCTTCAAGCTCCTGATGCTAGACCGAGGACACCAAGCTTCGAACCCCATCCTGAACCCTCAGCACCCTGAGCCTGGGACACCCAAACTCTCACACTTTCCCAGTGCATGTGGGACTGTAAGTTCTTGACCTTAACCCCTACACCCTATAATCCCCCTTAGGTAGATAGAATATGGCTTTGGGTATATTAGAAGAAGATCCCCATATGCCCCATATTCTATCTACTTGAGGGTGACTGTAGACCACAGCCCATGCAGGACCTTCACTTTGGCAGCGCAATGATGAAGGCGCTTCCTTGAAACTACTTTGGCCTATAATGGGTTATCTAGGGATTATAGGGGATATATTGGGGTTATGTAGGGATAATGGAAAAAGAAAATGGAAACTACTATATTCTGCTGCGCGTTTTGAAGCAGTTTTGGGATTTGGGGCTGCAGGGATTAGGGTGTATAGCTTCATCTTTTAGGTGCTTGCTGCTGGAGCTTCTCTAAATGAGAAGCTCACCCACAAAGATACTTGTAAAGTTGCGAAGTCCTTGCGCCAAACCGGCGGAACTTGGTAATCTCCCCAAGTCCTGAGTCCCGAGCTGCTCGGGATGTTGAACTGTCAGTGCAAAGCAGCCATGAAATCACAAATCCTGTAGAACATCTAGCCTTGCTGCAAACAGCCCTCGCGTATGCGAAGGCCACCCAAGAGTCCACTATGGCAGACTTTTGCCAACCTCCTACCCTTGAAGCTTAACCTATGAATCACCCTGAACCCTAGACCTTAACCCCTGAACCCAAAAGCACGTGGGCAAAAATCTAAGCCCCTGGCTCTTCAGCTTCAAAACAAACTACCCCAAACCCTGAACCCTACATAACCCATTATAATAGTTTCGATTTTTCTTTTCCGTTATCACCATATAACCCCAATATATCCCCTATAATCCTTATATAATCCCTATATATACCCTTATACATTATAGTAGTTTCCATTTTCTTTTCCATTATCCCCATATAACCCCAATATACTTCAGCTCTTCCCCTAAACCCTAAACCCTAAACCCTAAACCCTGAACCCTAAACCCTAAACCCTGAACCCTAAACCCTAAACCCTAAACCCTAATAGGGTCATAGCTTCTTGAGGTCCCGGAGGGAAGCCGGCTATCTTTTGCTGAGGAAACTGGGTCTCGCACCCAGCTTGTGTCCTTTAGGTGGACCCCCCCACCCAGTAATACTGTTAATATTAAAAAATCCTGCATGACCTTAATATACTATAGTACTATAATTCCCAAGGTATAAGGTACTTAGGGTCATGCAGGATTTTTAGTATCCACCGTAGTGACTATAAGGGATAATGGTGATTATATCAGGGTTCTCTTATATGTATATGGTAGTTTCCCTAAATAGGGGGACCCTAATATAGATTTCCAAATACTATGATCCTTATTTTGGGGACCCCTAAAGAGGTACCCCTAATGTTGGGAAACCCCCATATCATACCACTACTACAGGGTGGGGAGTCCTCCTGAGCTGTCCTGTAGGGATGACGGTCAAACTCTTGGGTGTAGGGGTTACCGGCAGGTTCATTTGCAGGGAGGCTTTCGTATGGAGTTTACAAGGAATCGTGGTCTTGGCACATTTCGGCGATTCAGGTTTTGGAGTTTTTTTTGTGTTGCCAGAGTGCTGGAACATGCTTGTTTGTCATGATGCGTGTCATAGAATGGTCCTTTGTAGGTATGATTGCAACCATCGTTTGAGCAGTTCTCTTATAAGATTACAAGTTGGTGACGTTGACCTCTACTTGGAGGCCCATGGAACTCAGTAACCACTTGTAACTGGGCTTATAACCCTACTTATAATCCCCCTAAATGGGCTTATAGGGGTTACCCAGGTTATAACTAGGGTTATAATCCCAGTTATAAGTAGTTACGAAGTCCCATGGGCCTCCAAATAGTATGTGTCTGTGATCCCACAGCAGAGCAACATGACAGGTTTTATGTAGGCCGGCACGTCTGAAAATTCTGGCCAGGCATATAAGGACCATGTCTCAAGATGCTCCGTTTCTTGAGAATACCTTGCTCAAGACAGGGACTCCATACGAGTAGCTCAATTTACGAACATGATTTCCCCCCCCACCCCCCAAATGCCCCTCCGGTAATTACACAGTGAACGCCAGAAGTAAAAATGAGCACCTCTCAGTCCAGGGTCAGCGCAAACAAGAACCAGAAGATTACCGACAGGCCAAAAAGGTGCGTTTTCGCAACACGAGAAAAAAGATGCGCAGGCCCCACTGCTTGCAAGAACGGAATGACGAGAATGTGCCACGCTGGCTAGCGTTTTGCAACACAGAGTAAAACATGCAGCTTGCGAAGAGCTAGAAGGTGCCACGAAACGATGACGCATCGTTTCGTCAAAAAGAAGCAGTGAGTGCTAGCACGAGTGTGTTTGACAAAGAACCGAAGCATGTTTAGACAGGGTCCTGATATTCCACGCTGGCCAGCGTTTTCAGACGTGCCGTAAAGCAGAAGCCGGTCTTGCACGCCCGTCCGGAAATCTGTCCCTGGAAGCGAACCCGTCTGGAGTGTGGATACGTACTCATTGGGGTAATATTGGGGTAATATTGGGGTTATGAAGGGGTTATACTGGGATAATGGAAAATAAAATGGAAACTACTATTTAGGGTTTATGGTTTAATTGGTTACTGGGGCTCCTGGCTCATCTGGTCAGGCATATTTTGGAAGCTTGGGGTTTGGGTTGCGTTTGGGTTTCCCCAGCTGAAACTGAAGACAAGTGATCCCTTCCTCCGAATGTAGTATGGTGGTTTCCAGCCATAGGGGACCCCAATATACACCCCAGAATACGCTAATAGTCATGGGGGTTCCAAGCAGGGGCCTCTAATTGTCGGAAACACTCTAGGGACTTTAGGAGGGA
>CAJNIZ010042823.1:20959-38943 GCA_905231905.1 Symbiodinium pilosum
GGGTCCCTCCTAAAGGCCCTAGAAACACCCGTGTATCTGAATAGAAAGTTGTTTGGGATGACTGTGGGATGGATTCGTAGACCCGCAAATTACTGGTTGCTACGCAGAAGGGAAGCAAGGATTAGTAAATAAGTTTGACAGGGGACCATATATGACTACGGCTCTAAACTCCTAGCATTCCCATAAAAACCCCTATGATACTTCCCTGTTTGATGCCCCTTTTGGGAGTTTAGACTATGGCTCATATGACGAACATTGCAGGGATCCAACCCTCCGTCCTCTCCTCACCACCCGCGAATCAATAGCAGACCATGTGCAAACCTTGAGGCTGGGAAAGTTTGTTTGATTAAGGGTTTAGGGTTTAGGGTTTAGGGTATTGTTGATATGAAGAATCCTGCACGCCCTTAGCATACCACAATACCATGGTTCCAAAGTTTAGGGTACTTAGGGTTATGTGGGATTTTTAGTATCTGCCGTACCCGTATGGACACTCCTATATACCTCTATGTTATCCCTAGATTGCCCCCATCATTGCCCCTTAGAAGCAGTTGCAATCGGTATGTGTGCCAATGAATCCATGGTAGAGGATGACGGCTATGCTCAAAAAGCCCGAATAGTCCTGCACCAACAAAAGAAAATCCTAAAACCTGAGCCCCAATACTTAAGTCATGAACCCTAGACCCCAAAGTTCTACACCCACCGAAGCCAAAGCCTCCAAAACTTATCCTATAATTACACTTAGCACCTTTACTATATAACCTTGTATCTTCTAGTAGTTTCCATTTTCTTTTCCATTATCCCAATAAAACCCCATCATAACCCCTATGTAACCATATATAATATAGTAGTTTCCATTTTCCATTATTGCCCCTCAGTAACAGTTGGATAATAGATAAAATATGGTTATATATATAGCCCTTAATAGGACCCCTAATATGGACTGTTACTGGGTGGGGGCAGTACCCAAATTACCACCATTATTGCCATTATTCTCTGGAACCTCAGCTCCTGGGACAGGTTGAAGTATTTGGGGTTGAACCTCGCCTGTTTCGTGTCAAGGACTCTCCTGAAAGACAGCGACGCCGACTCCAAATACAAGGTGCAAGAATAGATATACTGTAGTAGAAATAGTACTAGGACTAGTTAGAATAGTGAAGTCTTAAATAACATCACTCATAATTATAATAGCAATAGTGCTTCCAGGGTTTACGGCTGATTTAGGGTTTGCGCATGTAGGGCTTCCTGGTTTGTACACGGTCTGATGATTTTGCGAACCTTCCTCATGAAGATGAGTGGATCATCAACGCGCATCCTGACAATTTTCGGGGTGCTTCATTTATTTGTGCTTGTGTGAGGTTTTCGGGGTACTCGAGAGTTTAGGTTTGTTTCAGGTCCAGACTTCGGACACGAAGATGACGTGCTGGAGACGTGATGTTTCCGTTGCCTGCAACGCAGAGGTCCCCCTTAGATTTCATAGCCGAAGCACTGAAACCTTGGTTTTGGACGCTCCCCGAAAAAGGCCCTCAATTCCCGGCAGCCCTGCAACCATATGTTCCTTTTCTAATGATGGTATCCGCTTCAAAGACGCGCCTAATTCTGGAGAAGAAGAAAGCCTTCTCCCTAAGTTCCCCATCCTGAATCCTTTATGTCCTGGTAGATCCTATGTAACTCTACATACCTTTAGGTGGTCTCCTAGCTTTTGGAAGCCTGCGTGTTCTAGCTCTGTCTTGGACCTTACACGGTGGGGCAAAAATTGGTAATCGCTTCATATTGCTTGGAGGGTCAGAAGTAGTGATAAAGGGGATAACTGAGGCATAAGTAGGCTGACAAGGGGGATAACTGGGGCCACTATATGGCTTAGGGGGGTTATAAGTATAATTGCTAGGTCCTCTGACCCTCCAAGTAATATTACCTGGATAATCTCGCTTATTAACCCCCCTGACATTAAGCAAGCTCCCGCTCAATATGTAAGGTTTTCCTCTGGGAGAAATTCAACAGTATGGGTGGGGGGTGTTAGTATTAGTACGAAGCGATTATTTCTCAACTCAACTCTCTATCTAGAAGAGCGGCTCCCCAAACCGTCCCAAAATCTATACATGTCCCAAACCCTAAACAGAACAGATGTATGTACATCCGTCGGGTTCCCAGGCGCCCCCAAATGTTGAGCCCTTCGTTGAGTCCAGAAAACTCCTCACACCTGTAGCAAACTTTAAGCAGCTTCTACACTTTTAAGCTTGAACCCTAAACCCTAGACCTTTTCACCCGTAAAAGCTCGAACCCAGACCCTGAAGCCCGAACTGAGGTTAAACCCGAAAGCCTATAGACCCTAAATGCTAAACCCTGAACCTGCCCCTAATGGAAGTTTCCGAGAATTGGGAGTACCATGTTGGGGCCCCTGTCATGGAGCGTAGTATTGTTGGGTCCATATTGAGTTTCCCCTCTTTGGGGAAACCTAAAATATAGGAACCCTAAATCCGAAACCCTTAACCCTAAAATCCTAAACCTTAAAATCCTAAACCTTAAATTCCTAAACCCTATAAACCCTAAAACCTTAAAACCCTAAACCCTAAAACCCTTAAGCCTCAAACCCTAAACCCTAAAGCCGGTTGATGGCAGGCGATGCTCCTTGCTTCCGAACAGGCTTCGACTCCGGTCTTGTCGTCACTTTGTGATGTTTAGGGTTTCAGGGTTTTAGGGTTTTGGGGTTTTAGGGTTTCAGGGTTTTAGGGTTTCAGGGTTTTAGGGTTTCAGGGNTTCAGGGTTTTAGGGTTTCAGGGTTTCAGGCTTTCAGGGTTTTAGGGTTTTAGGGTTTTAGGGTTTTAGGTTTTTTAGGGTTTCAGGTTTTAGTCTTTCAGGGCTTAGCTTCGAGATGCTTCTTGCTTCAGCGAGTCTATGGAACTTTGTTTCAGGACTTAAAGCTATGAGTTGCTAACTTTTGTAGGTCTGTCTATATAATCCTTACATCACCCAATATAAGTCTACAAAGCCAAGCTTCGAACCTTAAAACAGAGTAAGCCGCAATCCTAAACCCCAGCAAGCCCTAAACACATAGCCAATGGAGCCCTTACCGATATGAAGCTCTAAGCTTGATGAAAACCGGTAAGCCCAGAAGCAGCCGAAACCCCCAAAGCCTTTGCTGAGAAATGGAATTCTACCACACCTGCAGGGAGTACAGGGAGTACTGTAGGGGATTACAGGAGGATTGTATTGATCGAATTCGTAAACCTTACAGCCCACTTTCCATTTTATTGTGGTTTTTCTTTTCGATGTGTCTCTCCGTTTTAGGGATTATCGTGGGGATTCACTCCCAACCCCAAAACACACACCTCTAAACCGAAGCCCGCACCAGTAAAACAAGCAGCTGCTAGGCGCAGAAGCGCGAGGAAGCTGCCTTGGAGTTCAGGACATCCTTGGATAGACTGGCCACCCAAAAGCATGGGGTTTGATAGGGTGATATAGGGATTATCGCGGGGCTTTATATGGTTCAGGGGTATTGCCTGTCATTAGGGTTCAGGATTTGTAGTTTGTGGCTCAGGGTTTAGGGCTTTGGGCTTGCGGTCAAAGGCCTAGGATTGGGGGCTCAAGATTTGGTGTCTCTGGGTTTAGGAACTTGGTTTAGGAACTTGGGTACCAGGAGCTCGTAGCCACTCGCAAGCCGGGCCGCTTTAGCCCAAAGTGGTTGGAAGTTCTTTGGAAAGTAGGTCACGATTGTGGGCTACAGGCTTTCGATGGAATAGGAGGTCACAGCCGCGTAATCTTGAGTCCCTATGTCATCCTACTTCCTGAAGTAAGGAAAAGGGTTATGGCAACCCCGACCCCGTAATTTGCATCCACTAAGAGTCCTGATTTTTGAGGGTCGGGGTTACCAAAGTCAAGTTATGTCTTCAGATTATGCTAAAAATACTAAAGCCTCACGAGGAACACGATGTTAACAGTTGGTAGCTTCCCAAAATAAGGGGACCCCAATAAAGATCAGCAAATACTACAATCCTTATTATGGGGACTCCAAAAAGGTACCCCTAATTTTGGGAAACCCCCATTTCTAGAAGGACCCTTAAACATGGAAGCAGTCAAGATCCGATTTCCAACTTCAACACCTAAAGCCTTAAAGCCCTAAACACTAATTCAGTGGTTAAGGGCTCAGGGCTTAGGGTAGCCTAGAGCCCTAAACACTTATTCTGTGGTTAGGAGCTTTGGGTTTCGGGTTTGGGCCGCAACAGCCAGCTCGTTGCTGCAGGAGGAGGATGGATGACGAAGCCGATGAACGTCTTTGGCCCAGAGACCCTAATTCGTATAAAGTATTTTATACGCGTAAATGGCAAGCCATGTTTTCCCTTGTTCGGGATTTCCGGCTTTCGAGTTTTCAGGATTTTTGAGTTTTTAGATTGAATCGCTTTATGGTTTAGGACTGGGAGGCTCGAGGTTGAGGGCACTCGCACCATGAGCATCTTGCTGGTTCTTCTTAAGGTAGGGAATGGAATGGAAAGTGAAATGAAAGTTTAACCCTAAACCTCATTAGTGTAGTCTCCATTTCTTTTTTCCATTATCCCTATAATACCCCTATCCCTAACTCTAAGCCCTAAGACCTAAACCGCATAAGTGAAACGGAAGTTATGATGTTATCGGGGATTTGTTCGTGGGCAACCATGGGGTTGCGGTCTTCCCGTCCCTGCTACCACGAACCAAGCCCTAAGCAGACATTGGACACTTCAGATGGGGTTTAGGGTTCAGGGTCTAGGCTTTAGCGTCTAGGGTCTAGGATTTAGGGTTTCGAGTGGCAGCTTATCCTTTGGCTATTCCGGCAGTCCAACGACGATCAAAAATCTAACCTTCAGCTTGGAATGTCCATCATGGACTCTAGGCCCTAGACTCTACGCCCGAAACAGGACACACCTAAAGCCCTGAAGTCTAAACCCTAAACCCCAAAACCCCTGAGCCCATAAACCCCTAAACCCCTACGCCCCTAAACCCAAACCGCTACACTTCACGGCCATCGATCCATCCCAGCACCCAGGCCAACCATCCGCAGTCAGCCGGATGGCCCTTGGCTCAGAGTTTGGGGAGTTCTCCAGCTAAGGTCTTGGGTTTTAGGGTTTAATCAAGGGTTTCATGGTCCAGTTATTGAGGTTTCAGGGTTTAATTAAGGGCTTTAGGGTTTAAGGGAATTAGGATTTTTGGATTTAGGGTTTCCTCATCTAAGGAAGAATCCTTACATGATACTAGTATCTTGAATCTGATTTCTGAGCATTCCTTAGTCGCTCAGTTGTAAGGAATTTCCATGAGGGCACCCGCACTTTTTTTGAGACACTTCCATATCGGGGTCTCTCAACATTGCTCACCTCGTTCTGGGATGAGGGTTTAGGGTTTAGGGTTTAGGGTTGCATAGTACGAGTTATAGTTTGGTACTGCTGCAGGGGGGGAAGCATCTTGACAATGACCCATTTACGGATATTTTGAACCTCTTGGCCCTTGCAGCAGCATGCTTGTGCAGAGGCGAAAGGGCACCACCCTAAACCCTACCTGTGATTCCATTTACCTACAGTATAGTAGTAACTACCCCCTAGTTAGTAGGTAGAACCCATGAAGCCGTAGGTAAATGGAGCCACAGGTAAACCCTGAACCCATTATGCTTGTACTTAGGATCTCGAGAGAAGTTTTTAGGAGTTGCACTTCGCATAGAACATACGGTGGGGCCACTGGACCCTCACCCCAAGGTCCTGAACTTAGACCGCGGCCCTAAACCATTCCGCTCCAAACCCCAGCCTGCAATCCCATGGACCAACCCAACCCTAAACCCTAAACCCTAAACCCAAACCTTGAAGCCTTAAATTCCAGAGCCTAAATCCCACAGTCCTACTCTAGGTAGTTCATTGGGCCTTACTATGCCTACAGTAAGCCCCTACCCGACCCGTCTCCTTCTTGTCCGAGAAGAGGTCAGCGCGCCCCCTGAGCCGCCACGGAAGGAGGCGCCGCCGCCCAGGCCCCGGATAGCAAAAGAAAAGAAGTCATGTCTGAAGCGTGATAAAAGGATGCAGAAGGAGGTATGTATGTATGTATGTATGTATGTATGTATGCATGCATGCATGCATGCATGCATGCATGCATGCATGGGATGGGATGGGATGGGATGGGATGGGATGGGATGGATGGATGGATGGATGGATGGATGGGATGGACGGTATGTATGCATTTATGTATGCATGAGTGTATGTACGTGTATGTATGTGTAGGTAGGTAGGTAGGTAGGTAGGTCCGTCAGTCGGTCGGTCGGTCGGTCGGTCGGTCGGTCGGTCGGTCGGTCGGTACGTGTGCATGTATGTGTGTGTGAGTTCTCAAAATTAGGGTTCCGTTTCGGTACAGCCTATAACCAAAAGGGGCCAATATGGGCCAATTTTTGGAGAACAATGTATGTATGTATGTATGTACGTATGTATGTACGTATGGGTGTATGGATGGATGGATGGATGGATGGATGGATGGATGGATGGACGGACGGATGGATGGATGGATGGATGGATCGATGGATATGTATGTATACGGTTGGTTTCTCGTTTAGGGTCCGGGGTTCAAAGCCTAGGGTAAGCGGTTTGGGGTTCAGAGTTTGAGGGTTTAGGGTCTAGATAGTGAAGTCATTTGAAGGGGATTACAGGGATGAAAGTTTATAAACACATATTGTTATGTGCGTAGGACTTTCATGCTCTATTGGACAGATCACGTTTGGGTTCAACATTTTCAAGATTTGCAAATTCTCAAACGGGCTAGAAATCTTGAACATTTGAAAAACCAAGTTTTCAAGACCTCCACTTTTTCAAAAAGGATGGAAACTGTGAAAACTTAAAAAACTGAAATATTTCGGACGAGGCCCAAAAATTTACACATGGATATGCATATAAATAGATGTATGCAGAGAGGGATACTCTTCAAGGGTTATACGAGGATACATAGAGAATTTCGAGGGTTCAGGGTTTCCAAAATTTCAAGGGGAACCCCGGCAATGAGAATTCTAGTCTGGAATATATTGGAGTCTGTTTTGGGGCACCTTCTTTATGGACCCCCCCCCCACCAAATATCCACCAAATATGCACATGGTTTAGTGTTCTTCTAGGTTCATCTGGATCAATGTAACTTCTTAATTAATGTCATGTATGTGGTGTGAAGGGCTTGAGTTATTGTGGAGTTGGTGTAAGCCAGAGTTTGTTTTACAGTTTGAAGCTATATACTGTGCATGCCGGATCTTGCCAGGTCAGGGTTTATTAGGCTATGGTGTTCGTCATGTGAGCAGGCTGGTAATCTCTGCCGCAAGAAATTTAGGCGTCCATGCTCGACGTATATCAATTCAGCAAAACCTGTTTGCCGATAGGTGGAGCCCAACAGCGATTGCCTAAACCCTAAACCCTAAACCTTTATCCCTAATCCCTAAACCCGGTAGGGCAACCCTACACTGATGTTTGATACCCCTCAAGCTGCGGCTGCATTGGGGAACTCGATTTTTGGTGTGAGCTCATGTTGAGGCTGCTTACTGTCATATATAGCTGTCCGGCATTCCGGACAGGCAGTAGGACGAAAAGGTAGTTGCGGTGGTGATGATGATGGTGACGGTTCTAGAAGGAGAAAACTAAAGATCACAAAACGACAGCCAGTATGACATTCTTACAAGCCGGAGAAGAGACAGTATGAGCAACAGTACAGGCTCACATGTGATTTTTGTGGCTGTTTCTAAGGTGTGCATGCAGTTTGTTGGTAAGATGTAGCTCGTCAACTCCAAGAGAGCGAGACCGGTGAGGTGGGGTCAAGGGTCTTCTACAAGGTTCCTGAAAACAATTATGAATTTCTGTTACCAACAATCCTAATATCTAGCTGAAATGATAATTTCTACTGGGGTTCCAAATCCCTTAGGGCCTTCTCAACAACACCTAAGCCCAAAGCGCTGCACCCCAGTTCCAGATCTCCTACACACCTGGGGGTTTTCCAAAACACAGTACCATGTTTAGGGGTCTCATAATAAGGACTATAGTATAGTGGGGTCTTTATTGGGGTCCCCTTATTTAGGGAAACTACCACCTTTTTTCCACTATTATTCAGAACCTAGGTAGGACACATTTACACCCAATTTTACGCAGGTTATAACCCACAGCCCCCTATCACTAGAGTTATGGAAAACACTCTCTTGCTCCGGCATATACCTACCCGGTTTCAAACATGGCCAAGTTTCTGTAAGCCACTATACAATCCCAGTATCCATTTCATTTTCCACCGTCTTTTCCAGTTGACTCTCCAGCATTTGCATCCTAAGCCCCAGACCCTACACCCAAAATCCCAAAGCCTTAAACCTGAACCTTGAGCCCTAAACACTAAACCATAAACCTTAGCTCAAGCCTGAGAATTCGCAGGAACCCACGAGCGGCGGCGGCCCTTCGACCGAGAGCAGGGCGTTTATTGTGGTAGTCTCGAATAAGCTGTGAGGGTCAGGCTTCAGGATTTAGGGTTTAGGGTGGACAAACAGCTATCCCAAATCTCCTAAACCTTGAATCCTAACCCTAACACCAAAACCCCCCAAACCCCCCAAACCCCCAAAACTCTAAACTCTACAGGGGTTAGGACTATGGAGCTCCTCTCACTATTAGAATCTTGTCTTGAATTTGCATCTCGCTGGGTAGCTCGCGCTGCATGTCTTTCCGCCTTGAAGAAAACCGCATGATGCTGAAGATTTTCATATTATGGAGTCGGGCATGTTTTGCACAGTGGTGGGAGGCGATTCCTAACTCACCCCTTATCTCTGAGGTTTGAAGTCGTTGATTAAAGCCTCATCACAGGACAAGCCCCGCATAAATTATGCACATGGTAGCATTACACATCCCATGTTGGGCTTATATTAAGTTCAAGCCAAAGACATACAATGCACAGGTACAAGTGTTACCTGAGCGTTCGCGGGAAGTTTTAAGTGGGACTACAAGTGGAAGCCTTCCACAATTACACTTTGTTCTAACTACCTATGAATCTTCAAGTTGTTAGTCTTCAGCCCAAAGCCCAAAACCCTTGAAGCCTTGTAACCCTCAACTTTCAAAACCCAACCAGCATAAAAGCCTTCAACGCCGTAAAACCAGGAACTGGGTTGCTGTTACAGCAAGGAACTTAAAATCAGTCACCGTCATAAGGAAGCCACATTTTCCATGACATATCCATGTCATGCTGACTAAGCTTAAACTCCTTATAGCAGCAGCACAGTAAACAGCTACAAGCCTTAACCCAAGAGTCCTAACCCCTCTCGAGATCGCAAAATCTGAAAGATGAACCCTAAAAGCATAAACAACAAGCTTTCTTTCGAAAACATCTGGAAACCGAAGCTCACATAGCGATGCTATGACAGCCTTATAGAATCTCGTCAGCAGCAACCCTGGAATCGGCTGCAAACCGAACCCTTCACTGAAAACCTTGACGGAACTCTCCAAACAGGCTAGAAACTTAGACCCTAGGCCCTGAAGCAGCATTGCCAAAAACAGAGCTCTAATCTAGTCCTGGACAAACTCTTGCGTTATTTACTCTGTATCCAAAGAATGGCAGCTGAATCTAAGATCGCGAACCAAACGCTTAAACCCTAAATCCTTACCCCTGAACCCTAACCCTTTAAAACCTAGATCCAAAACCTTCACCGTAAACCCTTAAACCCTAAACCTTTGAACTCTAAACCTTAAGCTCAGGACAAGCCCATCCTCACGCCCCCACGGGGCTTCGACGGTATCCTGGCCGGGGCCTCAGTTTCGTAGAGTTCCGAAGGGTTTAGGGTTTAGTGGTTTAGGACTTAGGTTTCGGACTTGGGGTTTAGGGTTAGGGTTTATAGTCCCCCTTAAGTAGATAGAATATGGCTTTCGGTATGTTATAATAAGATCCCCGTACACCCCATATTCTATCTACTTAAGAGGCTATAGGTTTAATATTTAAGTTTAGGGTTTCAGGTTTAGGGCTTGCAGCTGAAGCGTCGCGCCTCGATCCAAAGGGGGCCGTGGGCGGCGCGCCGCGCGAAAAGAAAATCCGACCCCAAGACCACACCATTGCGTGCGTCCAAGGGTTTTTGCATAAGGCCCCGGGGGCCTCTGGAAAAATTGCTCCCGAACAAATGCGCTGCTGAAGGATTCCAGCGCGTACACGCGCACACGAAGAAGCACACAAGGCGATGCGAAAGACGCGGCGAACAAAACCGCGACCCAGGAGAATGCTGGCGCCAGAGGGCAAGTGTCCGAAAGGAAAATCTACGGTGGCAGGCAACAGCGCAAGGCGGCTGAATCGAGCGAGAGGGACATCACAATGGGTGGGGCCAAAATGTGAGGCGTCAGAGCGAGAATGCATGAGAGCGCTGCAAGCGATAGAAAGAAGAAGGGCGGTCGAAGCGTGACGAAGTCGCAAGCCACTCAGACGGTCTGGCATGTTTTAGGTTGGGGGGTCAGGGACTATGAGGGGAGAATTGGCGCCTTTCTCCAGTAGGCAAAGTGATTCCCTCATATTAAACAATCTCCGACCCCCTCGCACTGATATTCCTTTTACACAACCTTACATTTTTCGAGACATGTTTCATATTGGGGCGTGCGGGGTGTTAAATACAAGCCATAAAACCTGACGTGGAGCTTCAGGGTTTAGAAGTATGGGTTCGTATCGAAGTATAGCAACACAGGGCTTATACTTGGGTTCTGACAGCACTTAGGAGCAGATCATAATTCGAAGACTCTTCATCCCTACGCTTTCCCACAAACAGCCCAGTCTCAAAATCATTTCTGCATTTGATTGTCCATCTGGCGCTTCCTTGCAGGAGGTTCTACTAGGGATGTCCTGAAATTACCTTTAATCTTGCCTGGTTAGAAGTCCCCAATACCCCAAACTCTGAAGGCTGAACCCTAAACCCAATAAAGCCCCTAAACCCTAAACCCCTAAACCCCTAAACCCCTAAACCCCAAACCCTAAACCGGCTTTCAGGGCTTCCTCAGAAAGTGGGCCTTGATTATCTAGTGCCTCCAAGTACTTTTGATCTAAAGTACGTAGTATGGGCCCGAGCATGGCGCTGAGGCCGTTTAGGGGGAATCTAGGGGCCCTCTAAGGGTACAAATAGGGTATACAGTAGTTGAATAAGGATCTTAGGGTTCAGAGCCCATACTAGGGGCCCATGGTTTCAAGATTAGACTAAACCCTGAACCCTAAACTCTGAACCCTAAACTCTAAGCCCTAAACCCTAAGCCCTACACCGTAAACTCTAAACCCCTCAGCCCTAAACCTGGGGGCCCATGGTTTCAACCTTAGATTTGAAGCACGAGGACGTGGGACCTCTTCCGGGTCTGCCACCGCTACCTCCGCTGCCGGGCACTCGGAAACTGAGAGTCGGGTTTAGGGTTTCGGGCTTAGGGCTTAGGGTCGAGGGGTTTAGGGTTTAGGGGTTTAGGGTCTAGGGTGGTCTGGGGTTTTGACGTTTAGGGTTTTTGTGTTTATATACGGCTTAGGGGTTTCCGTGTCTTCTTTTGACATGATCTGATGCTTGCTTGTTCCTTTTTGTCGGGTTTGTACTTTGCTGAGAATGTGCTCGGGTCTAGTGATTCAGGATTGAAATTTCGTGTTTCAGGCTTCGAGTTTTGTTGTGGTTAGGCAGTTGCGTGTATATCAGTTTTCTAGGGTGCTCAAACACAAGGACGCCTAGGCCGTCGGTCTCACTAGAATAGGAGAAATATGGGTCGTAGGTCACATTATAATGAACTTTATCCTTGACCCTAAGCCCTAAACCCGCGGGCTCCGGTCGCCAGGGAGGCTTGAAAGCCTGTGATCGCATGTTGCGGGGTAAAAATCTTCCCCACCCGGTCAAAGAGGCTGGCACCGTGGCTACTATATTCTTAATACCATTTCTATTCCTAACTATTATTCTCACAATACTTCTATTTTTCTTACTGTTACCGTACTGTTGTTATTAGTATTATCATCATTATTAATACTATATTACCATTATTACGTGGTCGCCTTACCGGAGGCGGCCATGCTCAACTTCTCCGGAGGGACCTTTGCTTGACTCACTGCCTCTTATTAGGTAATAAGAGAAGATAATATGTTATATGAGCTAGAGTCTACACTCCTTGAAGGGGGTTATGTAGGGGATAGTATAGGAGAGTATTATAGGGGTTATTAAGGGGATACGAGGACTTTAGACTATAGCTCATACGGGGACTATGTGAAGGTTATATTCCCTCCTTCATACGGAGAACTAGCAAGTTGATGTGGCTTGGAAAGGATATGGTTTCGGGTTTAGGGTTTAGGGTTTAGGGTGGGAGAAGGGAATCTTCCTGGAGCCGAAGTTTCCAACTTCAATCCAAGCTGGAGTCCCATGTTGCAATCGGTGATTGGTCGGAAATCGCAGACAGGGTCTGCAGTTCAGGGTTTAGGGTTCTAGGATTTGAGGGTTTAGGGTTTAACCCGGACCAAAAGGCAGTGGCGAAAAAACTTGACCCCAGGGTGACGCTGAAAGCTAAACTTGCGACGTAGCCCAAGTCTTTCCATGGAGCCCTTACCCCAAGCATTACACCAAACCTCAAACCCTAAACCTTAAATAAACCGTGCAGAAGACCCTGGTTTTCGAAGACGATTCATGCTCCGAGAACCAGGTTCTATTTGGGGGTTTCTCAAAATTAGGGGTACCTCTTTTGGGGGTCCCTAGTATTTTGGGGTCTATATTATAATATTGGAGTCCCCCTATTTAGGAAAACTACCATTTGTTCGCAGATGCCTAGTGCCTAAACAGCCTCGCAGCATACATTTCGAGGCCTAAACAGCCTATGCAGATCCTAGGAAGACCAAACCTTCAGCTATTTACCGTTTAAGGAGTAGGGTTCAGGGCTTAGGGGACGGGGTTCAGGCTTTGGGGTTTGGGGAATAGGGGTTAGGGTTATGGGAACTCTACTAGATCCGGCTCAAGGTGCCCTTTGTGTAGGATTTGGAGCAAGCCTTTAGGAGCTATAGGGCATAGCCTACAGTCCTAGTATCCTCCTCAATAGCCCCTGTAATACTCCACCATATGGCACATTTTATGGAATTTAAAGGAAACTGACAGAGTATTTGAAAGGCCAAGCAGATACTTTATTCCCTGGGATCCACACCCGAAGCCTGAAACATGCCCCCCAAAACCCTAAACTTGAACCCTAAACCCTCAACTTTAGATCCTCCGACAGACCCCAGACCCTAAACCTCCAATTGTGAACTGCTAATCCGAACCTTTCAACCCCAAGCCCCAGGCTCCAAAACCCAAAAGCCCGAAACCCCTAAAACCTCAGAACCCCAAACCCACCCCCTAAAATCTTGAATCCCAGACCCCAAGACCTCTATTGGGTTTAGGGTTTAGGGCTTAGGGTTTAGGGTCTTGGAATCCCCATACCCGATATATCTCCATATCCCACCTATGTAAATATCCCCATTCGAGCTCTATCCTCACCTGAACCCCGAATCAAACTTTAATGCCCTAAAACCCTAACACCCAAAAACCCTAAACCATGAAAACCCAAACCCTTAAAGACCCTTAACCCCGAAACTCCCGAAACCTCCAACACCTTAAACCCTAGACATCCTGAATCCTAAACCCCCTTAACCCTAAAGACCCAAAACATTGAAAAACACTAAACGCTGAAAACCTTGGGTATTGCCCCCACCCATTAACAGCTGGATACTTTCAATAACATAATTATATAGAGCCCTTAATATGACTCCGATTCTAGACTGTTAAAGGGTGGGAGCAGAACCCAATCTAAGCCCTATACGTAAACCATAGAAACCCTCAACCCTAAAAATCCTAAACCCCCAAATCCTAAGCCTTCAAAACCCTAAACCGCTGAATCCCTTGAACCCTAAACCCCTAAGAACCTAAATGCCTAAAACCAAACCCTAAAAACCCCAAAGGCTCCCTCCGGAGCTGCCCGGCCCCGGTGGCAGCTTCCTGCTTCCGCCTGGAGCGGAGTTGGACGGCAAGAGCTTCCTGATCCCGCCGAAGGTTGGACCTTCAATGGAGTAGTATTTTATTTGGGGATACTATGGTACCCATTATGGAGTAAGATTCTATCCTCCTTTTGGTTATAGTATTTTATATAAGGAATATTATCTTACTATGTTCAACCACCAAAAAACACACTACCCAATGGGGCTTTAGGGATCTATAGGTCCCTTAAAGAGGTTCAAGGGCTATGTATATGTGTATATATATATAACTGTATCTGTACATGTCTACGTATATGTATGTGTATCTGCATATGTACATGTATATGTATATGTATACGTATATGTATATGTATATGTATATGCATGTACATATCTGTATTTCTATGTACATGTGCATGCCAATACACACACACATATATATATATATAGAGACAGAATATGTATATATCTATATATACACATATAAATCTGTGTATGTATATACATTGTATACATATATATATATATACATCTATGTTTCGCGTTTAGGGTTCGGGGGTTTGGGGTCTTAACCCCTGAAGGAACGAACAACATTATGGAAACTTTAATCTTGTGGGTTGGAAAGACTGTTAGAGGGGTCCACTCCTCAATTCCCTGCCAACAATTGGGTGTGGGGTTTGGGATGAAGGGTTAGGGTTTGTGAGTTGGGGTTTTGGGTTTGGAGTTGAGGACGTTAGGGTTTAAGCTCTGGAGGTTTGAGGGCCTAGGCTTGGGCTTCGAGATTTGAGTCGAGCTTGGCAGGGTTTGCGGGCACGTGGGTTTTTGCAGGTTGGTGTTGAGTGGCCCCAATTCGGGCTGCCGCTTCTACGTAAACCCCTTGTATCCCCCTTATGAAGCCCGATAATACTCCCCCGTATAATCCGCTAAATTACCGCCCCTTAAGGAGTTTAGACCCTAAACCGCAAACCTAAACCCTAAACCCTCAAACCTAAAACCTATATGACGCCCCACACTTCAAGATTGGATAGAAGAGAAGGACTCCCAAGCCGTCTATGGAAAGCTTCAAACCTGGGCCTTCGGTCTTTGCTGTCGGAGAACGGAAGTACATGATTTAGGGTTTAGGGCTGAGGGTTTAGGGGGGTTTAGTATTTAAGGCTTCTATGATATCCCTCCCATAAACGCATTCTGTATATCCCGTAGAAGGGAAGAACAGCAAGTTAGGGGCACCAAGCGGCTGCACCATTCATCTTCACATTGCAGTTCCGCTCGACTCTCCCTTGCACCCACTATCCCTAAGCCCAGAACCCTAAACCCTAAAACCCCAAACCCTAAAAGCCTAAAACCCTAAAACCCTAAAACCCTAAACCCTAAAACCCCAAACCCTAAAAGCCTAAAACCGTAAAACCCTAAACCCTAAAACCCTAAAACCCCAAACCCAAAGGTCTAATGCCCTTAAAACCCGAAAGCTCTGAACCCTTACGGAACCCTGCAGCGATCTAGGGTTTTAGGGTTTTAGGGTTTAGGGTTTAGGGTTACGGTCCATCCGCAGGCGGGCTATGGCTATGGCTTCGGGGGTGCCATGACGTCTGCAGGTGCCTTTGGCTCGCAGGGCTAACATGTGTAGGGCTTTGCGGCGTACGGTTAGGGCTGAGTTAAGGGTTTAAGGTTCGGGGTTTAGGATTTAGGGTTTAGGGTTCAGGGCTCAGAACTTTGGGTTTAGGACTTCATGTAGGGGTTGTGATTTAGGGCTTGCTTTTCATGGTCGCGGGATGGAGGTTTTAGATAGGCTTAGGGATGAAAGCTTTTGCGTCAGGTGACTAGAGCTGTCTGCAGCACAGGGTTCAGATGTTGTTGCTTAGCAGCGCTTTGGGACCCTTCGGATGTCTCCCTCTCAGATACTGCATCCCAAGCCCGAAGCCCTAAACCTCAAGCCCTAAACCCTGAATCCTAAGCTGCATGTGGCGTCAAAGCCGAAGCTCCAAAAGTCGAGCATCCTCAGCCATACCTCACTGACCTAGAATCTGTTTTGGGTTTAGGTGGTTTAGGGTTCGGGGTTTGGAATCACGGTTTGTGGGGTGTAGGGTTGCGGGTTTAGGGTTTTGGGTTTATCATTAATTATCCTATCACTCGCGTTTCGTTATATGTGACCCCTAGCCACAAGCTGACGGGCCCAAGCTTGACCTGTCTGCCCTAGACCTTAGAACGCGTGGCCTGAAGGACCATCCTTCCTCAGCAGCAGCCTGGCGGCAATGTCATATTTACATAGGGTTTATGTGAGCCATAATCTAAACTCCTAGTATCTCCCTTAATACCCCCCTATAATACTCCCCTATATAATCCCCTGTGTACCCCCTTTAAGGAGTTTAGACTATAGTTCATATAGGATTATCCAAGGTTATACGGAGAATGGAAAAGAAAATGGAACCCTAAATCCTAAGCCCTAAACCCCTAAACCCTTAACCCTAAACCAATTTTGGGTTTAGGGTCTGAGGCTGCTTTGCCCTTGAGTCAGGAAGGTCTCTGGACGTCAAAGTGGCTAGTAGTACCTGAAATGGGAATTAGGGTTTAGGGTTTAGGGTATACTCCCCAAGAGAGAGAATATCTGTCTCCTTTTGGTTGTGTCGTAGCAGGAAGGATAAGACAACCTGAATCGGCTTAACCCTCACGAATATTAGCGAATCAAGGATCCTAGCCCTGAACCTTACGCCCTAAACCCTAAACCCTAAACCCTACACCCTCTCTCTAAAAATCTCATTGCTAGGCTTGCGAGAGGATGTTTTGGCTTGTGGATTGCTGGGTTAAAGGATTGGGGTTCTTCCTGTGACCGTTGCATGGGGCCGTAAATCTGGACCAGATCTTTGGGGTGCACCCAAGCGAGTTTCACTGGTTCTTTTGGGAGTTCTCTCAGAGGCAAGGAAGGACTCCAGTAGGTTCCGGTCTTGGATCCATAGACATTATGTTAACCCTAAACCCTGAAACCTAAACCCCTATGGCACAATGACACCTTCGACCCCGTGCCATTCGGGGCGACCCGATCTGCGGGTTGGTCTAGTTGAAGGTTTGGTCATACAGCTGGGTTGCTGTTCACTAACTTACTTTAAGTTACCAGGGAAACCACATTCATTGCTATATACATACATGCACCCACACCGGTTCCTTAATTTAAGTTCCTTAGCACGAACCCAGACAAGGGCGCCCTGAGCTGTATTTGATACCTGTATGGAACGCGCCAACAGCATCTGCGCTTACATGCTTGAAGCTTATGGGCTTACCATCCCCTGCCATTAACCCCCTTGATCAGCCTCAGAACGCCTGCTACATACCGACTCCTTACGAACTTCTGCTTACGTTGATATGGTATCTTATCAAAATAAGGGGACCGAATATAGCCCGCAAAGTATTATATTTCTTATTATGGGAACCCCCGAGAGGGTACTCGTAAATTTTGGGGAACCCTCATATACCCTTTTTCATCAGGGCCATAGTGCTCCTACTGAGGAAGCGTGGTACCTCAGAGGCCTCTGTCCCCTCAACCTAGCTTAAATCCTAAGCCTCCAATGTCGTAAGCCTACTGCAATCACTGAACCCCAATCCCTAACCCCCACATCCTAGACCTGGGTCATTGTTGAAAATCGTTTGTAGGTTTTTGCTATGTCCAAACACTATATATGCGGAACGTAATGATTTTTTTTACTCTATCGTGGAACCCTCGACACCTTGAATCCCCCAAACCCTTAAACCCTAAACCCATTACCTGCCCCCAAAACAAAAGCCCAAAACCTCCAGGTGATGAGTACGGTGGATTTTCAAAATCTTGCATGACCCTAAGTATCCTAAACTTTTGGAGTTATGGTATGATATTATACTAAGGTCGTGCAGGATTTTTGTTATCGACTTCTAAACCCCTATATGATCCCAGTTTTCATTTCAGTTCCACATTCTTTCCACTTGATATCCCAGTTTTCATGTCATTTGCCATTTCCTTTTCCATTTGATTTTGCATTATTGGGGTAATGTCGCTAAGGTACTTAGGGTCATGCAGGATTTCGAGTACC
>CAJNIZ010042823.1:39184-49670 GCA_905231905.1 Symbiodinium pilosum
ATTTGGGGATACTATGGTGCCCATTGGGTTTAGGGTTTAGGGTTTAGGGGTTTAGGGTTATTTGGGGATACTATGGTACCCAATATAGAGTAAGGTCATGTCCTCCTGTTGGGGTATAGTATTTCATATAAGGAAAATCATCGTACTAGGTTCAACCACCAAAAAACACGACCCATGTAGGGTTCAGAATTCCAATTTGGGATTTGGAACTTCAGACTTAAGGTTGTGGGTTCAGAGCTTTGGGTTTGGGTTGGGGATTATGGTATTGTAGTAAACTAAAGTCATGCATGGGTTTTGGTATCAACAGTAGGACCTAAACCCTAAACCGGGAAACCCTAAAGCGCAAGAGTAGGAACTAAGTTTTTGAAGAGGCTCCCGATCTGGGTCCGCAGATCTGTTGCAGCAAGAAATACCACCAGAGGTTTTAATAGCATTGAAAAACTGGTGAGAATATTCGTAATAACAGTAGTCCCAGTTGTTGCTACGCTTAGTAGGATCTAACGGACTACGCGTCCTCCGAGCAGGATGTTAAGCTGGGGCCCAAGGAAAAGATATGGTAGTTTTCCAAAACGAGAGGACCCCAATATAGACCCCCCAATCTTATACTTCTTATTATAGGAACCTCCAACAAAGGTACCCCTAATTGTGGAAACCCTAAACCCTAGATATCCCTATATACCCTTATATCACCCCAATATAGCAGAGTACCTCCAATTTTGGCAGACCCAGCAAATATCGACAAAAAGAGTAGAGAAGGCCACGCTGAGATTTGAAACGGAAACCTTAGACCAAAAATCCTAAAACCCCAAAGCCCCAAACCCTAAAACCTTAACCCTCAATCCTAAACTAAAACCTAAACCTTAAACCCCAAAGCCTAAACCCTGAACCCGAAAACCTAAACTCTTCACCCTAAACCTTAAGACCTAAACCTGGAACCCTAAAACCTAAACCCTAAAACCTAAAGCCTGAACCCTAAACCCTGAGCCCTTTCCTTGCTAAACCAACATCCCTCGCCCTCACTCTTCTTGAAGTCCTCATCAGATTTCCTGTGTCACGGGCATTTTTGTGCGACAAAGTGCTTGCTAGTGAGCTCGTTTAGCAGGGACTTGTTGCTGTGCAAAATATCACGACCTTACCTGACCTTACCAATCCAAAATCCTGAAAGGGGGTTACGTTGGAGATATATTGGGGAGTATTATAGGGGTTATCAAGGGGGATACTAGAAATTCAGACCATAGTCATGTACAACATGTTCTCCATATTTTCACTTCAGGCTTTGGGTTTGTCGCGATTTCACCAGTTCCTCCACCTTTGAGTAATATTTCCAGCAGCTGTGCTGACTGGTAAGAGTTGCCCACACAGTTTGGGGTTTCGGGCTCCAGGGTTCTAGGGCGTAGGGGTTTCGGATTTTAGGGGTCTAGGGTTTTAAGGATTTAGGATTTTTTGGGTTTGGGGCTTAGGGGTTTCGGATTTAGGGGTCTAGGGTCTAGTTTTGAGGTTTCCAGCGTAGGCAAGGCCTTTATCATGGAGGTGCCCTGATCAAGCCCAATCCCCCTGAAGACCAGCATCCTTGCAGGGATCATTTTAGGGAGGTTTCAGGGTGTAGGGTTTAGGGCAAATAGCCCCAATGTTCCCAAGCTACTCCTGAAACCACAGCTCCCTACGACCGTTCCTGGGAGAAGCTCCAGTTCCCACAGCATCGAAAAGGGGAACACAACGTGCCCGTATATCCCCTAACGTATCCCATGGCTAAGACCATCCTGCTTTGCAAAGCCTTACTAAAACCATAAACCCTACACCTGATTGAATCCTGCGCTCAAGGCCCCCAAAGCCCAAGTAGTAGCTTTTTCTATTCTGGGTAGCTTCACTCCCTTGAGAAACCTGCAAAACTCGGCTAAAACCTGGCCCTAAACCCCCATGCTTGACCTAACCCTTAATCCTCACCAAGCCTTAAACCTTAATCCTTAAATTCCAAACCCAACCCTACTAAACCCTAATCCCTAAACCCCAAACCCAAATCCTAAACCTTATTATACTAGTTTCCATTTCCTTTTCCATTACCCCAATATAAACCCAATATAACCTTAACATAATCCCAATACAACCCTGATATAACCCTAATCCCTAAACCCCAAACCCCAATCCCTAAACCCTATTATAGTAGTTTCCATTTGCTTTTCCATTACCCCAATATAATCCCAATATAACCCGAACGTAACCCCACGACAACCCTAATATAACCCTAAACCCCAAACCCCAATCCCTAAACCCTAAATCAGGGCCCGCTGGCAGCTTCATGGGAGTCGGCCTTGGCGCGCCAGCACATGGAAGCTTCTACGGGGCTCGGGCCAAAGGGGGCTTGGAGTTTTAGTAAGGGTTTAGGGTTTAGGGCTGTGGCGTTGAGAGTTTTGGGGGTTTGGGGGTTTGAAGTTCAGGGATTATGGCCTAGGGGTTAGGGACTCGTGTTTTTGCTTTGGAGACGGGTTTTGGCATGTTTTGGGATGAGTGTTTGGCAGTATGGTCATGCAGGAGTCATGTGTGCTATAGTCTAAACTCCTTAAAAGGGCGTATATATGGGGGATTATATAGGGGACTACTATAGGGCTTATTAAGGGGGATGCTAGGAGTTTAGACCATGGCTCATGTATGCATGACGAGAGTTGGTTTGGAATTCTAATGAATCTGCCGTAGGATTCCAGCATCTTGCATCGTTCTTTCAGGATTCGGGCAGTATGGCAGGGCAGCATTTTGGGATTCTTTCATATGTGAGTTAAGGTTGTGAGACTTCCTGAGATGTTAGCTGGCATGGCGTTGCGGCTTCTACTGCGGTAAGGATGTACTATAGGGATTGTGCAGTGCTCATTCACGGCTTTGTTGTTTGTCTAAGGCATGCGATTACATTCGGGTTTCTCAACGTGTCCTTCATACAATGCTGGCGGGATCCATCTACACAATTCCTACATGCTCCACGTACACCCCTAGAAGTCCGCAAGGAAAGCGATTTCAGAGTGTAGGGTTCCATCAGGGGTGATTATGTAGGTTGCAGAGTTCAGTCTTTTCCGGTCGAGGGCCAAGGGCTTGCTGCATTGGGATTGGTTTTGGGGATGTTTATGGGCCTGCAACATAGCTGCCGTGGATAAGGCTTCCTGCGCGCGAACTCGAGTTCAAAGCTTATGAAACCGCACATCCCGAACACCGGGGTGTGTGGGATTTAAAAGGAGACTATAACTATAGGGACCTGTTCCCTTGCCACAAGGGAAGGCCATGGGACGTGATCATACGTAGGGTTTAGGGTTTAGGGTGGCAAGAGGACCTTCTTCGAAGGCTTGTGCGAGGTCACCGCCTTCCACAGCATGCCACAGCGTGCAAACTATCTGTGGTAAAGCAGTTCGCAATGCCCAGGGCTGGATCCCAAGCAAATGCGACCTACCGCTGAAGGCCTTACTATCTCGTGCCTATTCCCGCAAACAATACAAACTGAAGGCCAAAAGAGGCCTACAAAGACTAGCATACTATGGAAATGTGCTTACATGGGTTCCCAATGTAGTTTTGGGGGAGGGTCCATCTACCGAAAGGAGGCAGCCTGTGGGGGAGTTCTGAAGAACGGGCGCCCTCCGGGGCCCTAGGGATGTACATTCATCCCTATACAGCATAATGCAGGGATGCAGGGATTATTTTGTGAAATTCACTTCCTAGACCCCTCATTGCTACTAGGAAGTCCTAAGCCTCAAATCAGGAACAAGTTTTCTGGCCGCACGCAAGCTCTCCCATTCTTTTATCCCAGAGGGGTCCAAATGGGTTTGTCCACGGTGTCAGGATGTCCCACTCAAGCATAGAGACCGATTATAGAGACGCCCTTCAGATCCTTGTGAAGCACGCGAAGGCGAGCATCTCAAAGTCACCCGTACAAACTCCTTCGGGAGCCCCCCCATAATCCCCCTAAGCCCTCAACCCGAAATAGCAAAACTCTAGCTCCCCAAACCTTAATCCCTAAACCCTAATGCTCAAGCCCTAAGCCCTGCACCGCAATCCCTGAACCCCAAACCCTCAACCCTAAAGCCTGAAGCCTAAACCCTGAACCCCAGACCCTACACCATAACCCCTCAATCCTAAAGGTTTTTTGGGGTTCCCAACCAACCAGGAACCCCCTGAAGCAGTGAGTGCTCGGAGCGTCAGGGGGGACTTAGTAAGGACCGGAAAAGAAAACGCAAACTACTATGGTCTTAAGGGTTTAGGGTTCCGTATTTTTAGGGTTTGGGGTTTGATATTTTCGGGTTTAGGGTTTAGTATTTTGGGTTTGGGGTTGAGGGACGGGGGACTTAGTACACATACGTATCACCCCTATAAGCCATGGAGTAACCCCCGTTATCCCATTGGTAGCCTCATTGCTATGTCCTGACGCTAAGCCCAAAATCCTGAACCCCAATTAATGTGGTAGTTGCCATGTTCTTTTCACTTATCACCCCAAACCCTAAGCCCTAGATCCTAAACCTTAACACCCTTAACCCTGCACCTCCCTGATCCCTGACCCTTCAAGTGGAGGCTGGCCTCCCGCCCAACGGGGGCAGCTTTCTGCTCTTCGGCCCGAAAGCACTTTGGGGGGTTCCCAAAATCAGGGTACCTTTAGAGGGGATTGTAAGGATTATATAGGGATATTTCAGGTTTAGGGCTTAGGGTTTCCCACAAGTAGGGTACCGGATTATAGTATTTTGCGGTCTATACTGGGGTCCCCCTATTTTGGGAAACTGCCATTTGGGACTCATGAAAGAGCCCAAATTACAAGAATCCTGAGTGTAGGGACCCCCAGAAAAAGGGATCCCCTATTTTTAGACATCCCGACTTTAGTCCTTTCAGTTGGGGACAGTGTAGCAGCCAATATACAATCTTTTATATATAGTAGTTTCCATTTTCTTTTTCCATTATACCTATATTACACCCAGTATATATAACCCCAATATACCCTTAGGATTATCTTATAGGGGTTATATTGGGATAATGGAAAAGAAAATGGAAACTACAATATTACAATAGGGTTTAGGGACCGAAATAATGACCTTCTTTTTGGTCTGGCGTTGATAAGACATTTCTTTTTTAAACAAAATTCGTGCAACTACAAGAAAACCAGTCACCTGGTCCGTCCCGAACTTTTGAAGGCTAGGAAGCATTCATATGGGGGCTGGAGGAAATCCTGCAAAACTGAGGGTCCCCAGGATCCGAAACCCTAAACCTAAATAGAAGTTTCCATTTCATTTTCCATTATCCCAATATTATCCTATATCATCCCTATATTATCCCAATATTAACCCTGTGTTCCGCAAGATGTCCTTTATCCACCGTAGCGGGGTCAAGGAAAAGTATAGAACCCTCATAGCCTCAACACTGACGACTTCTCTTGGGATGTCCTAAACCCTAAACCCTAAACCTAGTCGGGATGAAGGGATGGAGGGTACGGAAATCAAAGTTCAGGCCGCGCGGGGGGAATGGATTAGGATTTATCAAAGGCCTCAAAAGGTGGGATGAATAAAGGTAGGGTATAGGAAATAAGCCCCAATATAGTAGAGCATATACTAAGGATCTTTCAACCCACCTACCTTCATCCCACCTTTCGAGCCCCCTGAGTTTAGGGCTTGATTGTTTAAGGTTTGAGGGCTTGAGGGACCCTAAACCCTAAACCCTAAACCCTAAACCGCGTTAAGGAACCAGAGCTCCGGCTTCAGAAGTTGGGTTTCGGAGGTCATGCTGTCGGGCTGGGAGCTTTTCTGGTTTTGGGGCTTCGAGCTTAGGGGGTTCAGGGTTTAGGGCTTTGTAAGCCTAATTCCCGCACTCTAAATTCAAAAAAAGCCTTGGCGGATGTGAGTTTGGACTTGTACTTGGAGGATTTAGGGTTGAGGGTCTAGAGTTTAGCGTTTAGGGTTAAGTGTATGCTTTTTTGGGGCTGAATTTGTACAGTCTGGGTATCAAGATTTGAAATGATTAACTAGGGTAAGACATGTAATTCCGCCCAATTTGGGGAAGGCGTCTTCGGAAAGCTGCAACATGGCTCATGCGGGGGCCATGATCCCCTTGTAGTGCTGCAGGGAGCCCCTGCAATCTGCTTATAGGGCCACAAATCTCAGGGTCCTAGCACCGCGAGAAATCTGACTACAGCTTATGCTTTGTAGGTGTGCCGGGTGTTCATTGCGTTGGGCTTAGGGTCTATGAGGATAGGGCTGGAAAAGGCCTCACACCGCCCCAACCCAAACCCTAAACGCTAAACCCTAAGCCGCATAAGAAGGGCAGGTCTGTGAATGCATGGATGTACCAGAACACCTCATCTGAGCCATGAGCCTCAAATGCGGGTTGATCCTACTACTATTAGTCTGATTTCCAGTATTCTCATTACTATCATTCGTATTACTCTTATTCTTATCATTATCATTTTTTTTTCTCATTTTGCGCTGGTATTATCTTTTTATTATTTTCATTACAGTTAATGTTGTTACCAGTATTATGAAGCCCGAATGCCAAACCGTAAATTCCAGACCTTAAACGCAAGACCCACGTCTGAGGGGGATTGGCGGCAGCTTCCTGATGACCAACGGGGTCGTGCTCTCACCGTGGAGGGTTTAGGGTTGACTTTTGTGTTAGGTTGCTGTCCCAACAGTCCTAAAGGGCTCAGGGTTTGGGATTCAGGGTGGGTTTTGGGGGTTACTGGCTTAAGGAGATGGAGCTTACTGAGCGATAGTCGTAGGGTTTAGGTCTGGTCTGTTTTGGGTTTAATGGGACTTTCCAGAACATGGGGGTCCTTTGCTCAATACAGGCTCCCTTTTATGGAGTCCCCAGTATAGGGTTTGGGAGCAGCAGATCTAAGTCAGGTTCCTTTGCGGTTCTTCGTGTGTTTGAGAAGTTGTGGACAGGATGCCCGGCAACACAACTTCAGACTCAGCGAGAATTTCAAGATTGAAAGGTTCTGTATTGTTCTATTGGGGTTTTAAAAGGGTGTGCAAAGCTGTTCAATCCTCAAGCCGTGTTAGATAAAAGCGCGGGAAGACAACGTCCTTGGCGAGAATGCGCCTTCCTCTCAGAAGCTCGGAAGTAACCCTTCTGAAAGCCAAACAGGCGTTTCTTGAAATTAGCCATGTAGAATCCTTAATAACTAAACATTTGGGGAAAAATGTCTTTCGCCCTAAACAATTGGGGAAAAAGATTTTTCCCCAATTGTTTAGTGACCGCCACGATCTGTTGGTCATCCCTAGTTATTCCTAGGGAGCATGAGGCAGACGCATTTGAGAAACCTCCATACCAGGATTATGCATAGGATGGTCTTTATATTTTGGAAGCGTCTGTAATGTACGAGCCGGAGCTATAGTAATATTATCAAGGCATCGTTTTTTTATAGTTGTAGTACACCATTTCCCAAGCTCTCTGGGGCCTGGGGTAGGAGCTTTTCTTGTGCCTCAGAGAGGGATGCATCTCTGAGGGCAACTTCGCGGCGTGTGGTCGCACGCTACAGTTAATTTGACTGGATTTTGGATTTTCTGAAATTTAGGGTTTATAGTCCCCCTGAAGTAGATAGAATATGGTTTTGGGGTATATTATACTAAGATCCCCATATACCCCATATTCTATCTACTTAAGGGGGACTATAGGGTTTGGGGTCTGAGTTCCCGATGAAAGGTCGACTGAGAGGCTGCCCGACACTGCACCGAGCAAGCGGCCGTGGGTCGCGAGCGACCCACGCCTTCACCAGCCACACGTCTTCTGCTTCTCTTTCAAGTTGTCTGATCGAATGGTGTCTAGGAATTTATACATGTACATGCAGATGCACAAAGGCCATCACGTAAACCCACCTTGAAGGCGGGGATTGGGGTATCAAGAATAGCATGTGCAGTTGGAGCTGGATGGTAGAGCTACGCTAGCGCGGTCATGTGCGTGCCCCCCCCACATCTAAAGAAAAGGTGCGCAGATAGCGCACACTCCGTTGCACCCTAAACCCTGGTCTAATGATTTTGAACCCCTACGGATCCCTACAGTATCCATGGCCCAGATGCAGACCTCCATGGGTTCGTTGCCCCGAACAGGCAGCAATGCAGTGGGCCCAGGGGTTGAGAGCTGAAGGTTCTGGGTTAGGTGGTTCAGAATTGAGCTTACGGGTTTGGGGTTTGAGGGTTTTGAGGTTCAGGACTTTGGTTTTGGGGTTCTGGGGGTGGAGGTCTAGGATCCCGGGTTTAAGGGTTCCGGCTTGAACACGTTTAGGTGTTTAAGGGTTTAGGGCTTAGGGTTTGAAGTGCGAGGTGAGACTATACAAGGGAAGTGCCACTTGGAGGTTCATGGGTAGTTGTGTGAACATCTGAGGCGAGATATTTTGATTTTGGACCCTAAGATTCTGAAAGGGAAAACCTTGAACCACATGGACACCTGACTGCATGAGAGGAGCTGATATAGGGACTGGTCTTATTCTGTGGAGTGCGAATAAAGGCTGTTGCTATACATGAAGTTTAATCAGAAGCAGGGCTAGATGTATATCGAGCTTAAGTACAATTACTCTACGCCTCACCCCCCGGCCTTCCCTCAGGATAGATAGGACCCCTTCTACGGTGGATACATGACCCCAAGTATCCGAAACTTTGAAAATGATGGCACTATGGTATACTAAGGTCATGCAGGTATTTTAGTATCAACGGTATGGAGGGGTTACTCTGATGTCTTCGGCAAGGCACTCTAGTATGTGCGCCAACAGACCTTAAAATGAAATTGCGAGTCATTCAGGATAATCCCCAACCATCCCTACATAAACCCGGCCTCCCTTTAATTTTCCAATTCCGTGTCATTTGATTCTCCGTGCTCGGCGAACCTCAACCCCAAATCGCCTTGTATTACCCTGAGACCAATCCCAGGCATTAAAGCTTCGTAGGAATATGCAAGGGGGCCTGCTAGCTTTAATGTAGACCGAGGTTGTTTTAAGGGCTTAGCCTTCAGTGTTTACAAGGTGAGAGCTTGGAGTGGAAAAGGGCTGCCGGGGACCTGTGGTGGCCCCTATTTGAGCTATAGTCTAGATGCCTTTTAGGGGGGTTATATAAGGGATTATACAGGGGACTAGTATAAGGGCCTTCAAGGGGAATGCTAGGAGTTTAGGCTAGGGCTCATTTGGAGAAGTGTATTGACTTTCAGGATCATGCCTAGCATCAGCCTAAAACGCCCCAAAAACCCGATCCAACCTAAAGCCACAGACCATTAAAGTCTAAACCCCTACACGACGAGCCCAGTTTTATTTAACAGTCCCTGAAGTCCGCTACTATGGCTACTTGAGTCATAGCTGCAGTTATCATGGGTTAAACTAGTACCCCCCTCTATACTACCCCCCCTAGGTTTGATTAAGCCTAATTATCCTTAGATAACCTTCATTAAGGGGGGAACCTAGGGGGGGGGAAGTATAGAGCGGGGGAACTAGTTGAACCCATAAAGTTATAGGTGGGCTCATCAAATCAGAGCTGGGGTTGGTGCACTTCTCACAGATCCCCGCATTTATCCATCCGAAGCCTTAGCAGCGGACCAGTTGCAGTACCCTCTAAACCCTACAATGAACGGCCCCCTAGTTACATGAGTATAAATATAAGTCCTATAATGAATTGATAATTCATGACCATATTTATCATAACTTGTAACCCAACTTATAACTAGGGGGCCCCACCCTGTAAGCCCCAGACCCTGAAGTAAGACACAAGTGAGCGCGCGCTCGTTCAGATGCGCACCTTCCCAACATGAACCCCCTCGGCTCAACATCGCAAATCTTACAACATCCTGCGTTCGGTTCCTTGTAACGCCTGTAATTCCTCAAGTGTCCAAGCACTAGTTCCCCACAGGCTGCAACACCTCGAATCCTAAATCCCAAGCTGGCATAACTGGTCTTGAGTTGGCTGGGAATGAAGGAATGGACGAGAAACTAGAAATTATGATAGTGGGCTGTATCGGGATTACCACAAGGACCCATTCCTTCAGTCCTAGCTAGCCAAAGGCCAGATACGCCCAGAGACGATGGCTCGTAGGGCCGTGGGGCTTGGGGCGCAAGCTTAGATCCCAAATCCTAAAGCCTTCCCTAGCTACCATGGAACCCGTGTAGCCATCTTGTAAGAAGATTGTGTTCTGTGCTTGGAGTCCCACTTTATTTTGGATGGGTAGACCCGGAGTCGCAAATCTTAAATCCGAATTACCAAAACTCCCCACCCTGCGCCCTAAGCCCTGAACTCCAAACCCTGAAGAGCAATGGCAAGTCCCAATTGAGATGAATCAGGTGCAAGTAGGCCTGCCCCCTCTCACTGCGCCTTTGGTTCGTTGGGGAGCCCAGAAGACAGGATGTAGGTTTCGGGTTTAGGGTCTAGGATTTGGGTTTAGGATCTAAGGTTTAGGGTTCAGACTTTAGGATTTGGGGTTTAGGGTTTGGGGTTATGTAGGAGTTGCGCAGGGGTCATCGCATCCAGGATGCGGGGCTGGAACATTTAAATGCAGC
>CAJNIZ010042823.1:50023-60620 GCA_905231905.1 Symbiodinium pilosum
CCTCTTTTTTTTTTTTTTTAACCTCTAAGTCAACCCCTAAGCTACTAAAGCTGTAGCCCAATTTTTTTCCCCTAAGTACAGTTTCTGAAGGCGCAATCAGGTTCTAAGTGCGCTTACTAAGGAGGTTATCATTACAAACCTCTGCGATTGTAAGGGTACGAAGAGGCTTCTACAGTATCTAGGCACCCCAGGAGTAAGGGCCCGGTTTTAGCGTTTAGGGTTGGAAATTCCGAAGCCCCTTACGCTGCAAAACCCATGGTGCACTGGCAGTTGCAGTGCGACGATGCTGCAAGAACAATCTCTGGCCTTGGAGGGTGTATAGGTTATAGAGGGGTAATGGAACTGAAAATGGAANNGGTTACATAGGGGTTATATGGTGGTATATACGAGTTTTATATAGTAGGGATAGTGGAAAAGAAAATAAAAGCTAGTATGATGGGTTAGGGTTTAGGGATATACATAGTGACAAATTCCATCACCTCCTGCTAATAGTGACGACCAGCCGCCACAACCTCCCGCACCCCAAGCCCTTCCTAAGCGTAAACCGTAAACCCGAGCACCAGCTAGAACAACGGAGGTGGAGTCTTCTAGGCTTAGGGTTTAAAGTTCAGGCTGGGGTCTTCCAAGCTACCTAAACCCTAAACCCAAGATCCCTAAATCCCTGAAAGCTTAAACCCTAGACCCGAATCCCTAAACCCTAAGCCCTAAATCCCCCAGACTACCACGGAACTCCATCTACCTACTTTAGATGGCAGGTCATCTTGATAGGTTTCGGTTTGGGGTTTCATGTCACTTGGGGGAGGGTTTGTACGGGGGGGAGGGGGCTGAAGTTCAGAATCAGATGGTTTTTGGCTTCGGTTGGGGTCTCCGGGTTTGAGTTTAGGGGCGTTTTTAGGCAGTCGCCTGGGCTATCTGCAAAAGTTGCAACTGGCATCGTAGAACCGCATTAATGAATAATCAGAGCTGAATTTGTTGCCAATATTGTGGTGCTAGATTTCGTGTATACGCGTGGTGTAGGATACCTCAAACAGACCTCAACATGATATTGGTCATGATTCAGGCCGCTGCAGTACACCCTAAGCCCGAGGCTCCCAGAACCTGGCCGGAATTCAGAGAAATGCGGGTTTCCTAAAATTAGGGGTACCTTTTTGGAAGGGCCCATGATAAGATTGTAGTATCTTGGGGTCTGTCATGGGGTTTCCTTATTTTGGGAAGCTACCAAATAGCCAGCATCCCTAAATTTCCTAGACTAGCTGCTTCACAAGCATTACAGTTTCTCAAAGCAACCCCTACATGAGCTATAGTCTAAACTCCTTCAAGGGGGGGTCGTAAAGGGGAGTATATAGGGGAGAATTACAAGGATTTGATAGGTGGATGCTAGGAGTTTAGACTACAGCTCATGTGATCCTAGAGGAGTAGACCTAGGCTCTCCTTTCTTCTCACATCCCCCTTAGTAACCCCGTATATTACTCCCTTATATAATCTCCGGGGAGTTCAGACCCTAAACCCTCCACCCTAAACCCTATCAAACCAGCATTTAAGGAGTTGAGACCTTAAACCCTAAACCCTACACCCGATATAGCTCCCTTTAAAGAGTGTAGACTAGAGCTCATTTGGTGGCCAAGGTTAACGTCATGTGGAGGCAGGTTCTCCTGATTGAAGGTGCACGGGACAACCTTCGGGCTTTGATGGTTCCGGGTTTAGGGTTTAGGGTTCTTCAAAATGGGGCAGACCCGTTCAATAGCGGGGTGGGTGCTTGTACTCCTGGTCTTCCGGGAGTATCAAGGGGAGGGTGCGGCTTGCACTCCTGGATGTTGCAGGAGTATTCAGGGGATTCTGGAAGATGAATGGGGAAGGGGATTGTACTTCTGGATTCCGGAAGAATTATTCCTGGATTTCGGGAGGCGGTTTGTAGTCTTCTGGAGGGGTTGGGGGGTGCATAGAAATGTGGGTATTAAATCATGAAGCTAATAGTAGTATTACTAGTAGTAAAGAGAATATGATGTTGTCGTCGTAGGCGCCCCCCTGCCAACTATGTTTCCTTGATTGCGCATATTGAAGCCAAGGAATTAAAAACTGGGGAAATTTCTCATTTCGTTGAATGCCAGAAGGCTTTGTACTTTCCAAATGCGCCTTGATGCGGGAAGGGGGGGTGGGGTGGTAGGGTAGGGAGTTGGGGTGTGGGGGCTAGTGACGTCAATTCGAAGAGCGCACTTACTATTGGCACTTACAGCATGTTTGATGATTTTGCGTCGCCGGGGCACGTTCCACCACTACCCTCTTCCTCCTATGCTCTTGACAGCCTACCCCTGACATTTTAGGGAAATACTCGGTGGGGTGGAGGGGTGCGGCTGTCGTCGTTGTTGTCAACGTCGTCGTAGTAGTACTAGCAGTAGTAGTAGTGGTAGAAATAGTAGCTACTAGTAGTAGTAGCAGTAGTAGGAGTAGTGGTAGTAGTAGTAGTAGTAGTAGTAGTAATAGTAGTAGTAGTAGTAGTAGTAGCAGTAGTAGTAGTAGTAGTAGTAGTAGTGTTAGGGGTAGTGTTAGGGGTAGGAGTAAAATTTGTATTATTTAGCCCTTATTTCTACTAGCATTCTTAGTATTATTGTTCTTAACATTATTATTAGTATTCTAGTATCGTTACTATTCTTAATATCAGTAAAAGAAGTAATAGTGGTATTATTAATATTATTGCTATTAAATTAATGATAGTCTTAATGTTCTTAGGATTATTCTTGGTAGTATTGCTATTATTAGTGGTCTCTTTAGTACTGAGTGGGACATTTGGTATGCGTCAATGTGTGCGCCACCCAGAAAGTCCTGCGTCAACGGCCACCACGTGGAAATGTAGAGGCAGATGTCGTCCAAGATTCAAGCACACGGACGCGTGCGTGCGTGCTGCTACAATGAGTGTGCTCATGCTCGCTTGTGTACGCGCGCAGAAATGTACGCAAGCGGTCGACAGGTATTTATCCCAAGATGCCTATGGTTCTATTTACACACAAACTGATGTGCGTGTCCGTATACATGAGTGCATGAGTCAACCTGAATGCATACGCGCACTGACCTAGACCCCCCTGCCGACGTGCAAACATGAGGAGGTGCAAATGGTCCTATGTAGAGACCTGAATCTTCAGCGATATACCTGTGTGTGTGTGCGCATACATGCGTGTCTGTGCACAGGAGTATACGCCCTCAGCCGACGCGTGTTGTAAATGAACTTCATTGGGCATATTGAGCGGAACAGTACGCAATTCTTGTTCTTGGGGCCAACCCTTTAGCCTTGCCTGAGTCTGCGCAGTGACTTGCTTACAGCGTTTGGGGCAACTCTTGCTGTTGCTTTGATGCAGCGTATTGCTTGCGCATAGCTTGACCATAGCAAGACCATGCAGCTATCTTGTTACGGTGCCCAGATAATGTTGTTCTAGCAGATTCTGTGCAGCTTGCTGCTTGTTGAATGCTTCAGAAGTCGATGACTTCGCTCTGTATTAAAACATTCTGTGCCCGTGCACTCATGATCTCATGATGTCTGGCTGACGCAGGATTGGTTTCCACCGTAGACATTGGCTATACAGTGTACAGGTTCCGAGGCCATGAAAAACCCTAGCGGTGTCAAGTCCTTCCCCAGCCCCAAGCCTGGGCTACTGCGTGTTGTCTTGAGAAAGCCTGCCACGTCCATGAAGAAGAAGAAACCAAAGCGTGACAAGATTCTGTATGTGCCTCAGGAAAAGCAGCTGGATGATTAAGGAAAGGCAGAATTCCGACATCAGAAGTGGTGTTGCTCTCTGATTGACTTCGCGCAGTGGTCTGAGAAGAAGCTCGTTACCTTTCTGTTGTCCACGAGGCTGCTATGGAAGTTTCATGTGTGCCCGCGCTGCAAAAGGGGCAAAGTGTCAAAGCTTATTCAGCACAAAGATCGTGGGTGGACGTATTGCTGCAAGGCGTCCAGATGGCTGAAGTTTGTGTTTACCGCGCGCTGAACATCCTTTCTCTTTGCTTGCGGATGGGGGCGATCCTTCGTGTCTCTTCGACAGCAAGTACAAAGGTGCTCTTTTGCAGCGCTGCTCGATTCTGGTAGAACCCAAATCATCACCGGACTTGGGGCAAAGATAGTGCAGTTTTTTTCGTCGCGTTGGCGAGAGGCACTGATCTCGTATGTAGAAAAGCGGCAGGGTTCCAGATGCTTGGAAATCTGAAGACCTGGGTTCAGTTCTTCAGTTCGAGGTTCATGAGGTCGCTAGCGACGTGGTCACAGAGTAGCCGGGCACCAGTGCCTGGGATTGCTCGAACAGGGGAATCGAAAAAGTCTAGTCTAGCGCTCGTACAGTTGAAAATCAATACCTTGCTCTTCCAGCGACCTGCCTAGCTGATGTTTGTCGGTTCTTGCTGCAGAATCGAATGCCTGCAGTTTCACCAATAGCTGCGGTTCCAATGGCAGTCGTACTCATGGTTCCCATATGGACCGTGTTCGAGTTTGATGAATGCACATTCCATTGTGAAGTACACATACAGGAAACACAACAACGAGGTGCTTGCGAAACCGCTTTGTACCAGAATATCCGACACAAGTGTAGTAACCTGGTGAGGCAGAATTTGTGCCTTTGCAGGCAACTCTTGTGCTGCGACAACGAGGGCGTAATGTGCTCTTGCCCATTGCCCATGTAGGAATGTGGGATCATTGTGCAGGTTGCTGGTGAGAAGCTTCAGGCACCTACTGATTCGTGTGGCGAGGGGCTAGCGTGCGCAGCTTCATTATGCAGAAAGAAGCTTTATCCCACAAGTCTTGTACAGTTCGACTCCGCTTATGCAAACGCAGGCGTCGCAAATCTATTGAATGGGGTTATGCAATCTGCGGTGGATGAAATGAAGTTTGACAGCGAGAGCACCTGTTTATGTCTCGAAAATATGATTTGCGAAAAGGTTTCACTCCAGTGGCACCGACTCTGTGTGCTTGCCTTTAAAGCTAAAGCATGTCGGTGATGATAGAGGGCTCGAGCGTATCATTTTGACACAAGGCGCTGGTGTGCCAGTGTTCATAGTCTTTGAGGTAGTTTGCTTGGCTACGGCCATGCAAATCTATGCGTAGCCAATGAGCTTTTGGAGGTTCCTTGCGCTACGACCTGAGCTGGTAAAGAAAATATAGGAGTGTGCACATGTCTGCCATGTACACGATCACAGTTGAGGACTTGAAATTCTGATCGACCATCTCAGGCCATTGCTGAGAAAGCGCGAACAACATGCGATCAGCCGCGTGTGACCTTCAGTGTGCCTGAGCGTGATATCCTTGCGCCTGCGCTGCTGGCGTTGCAGAACACCCGCAAGCAGAGTACTGCTTGGCTACTCATTCTCCATGCTGAAGCAGATCTACAGCGCGCTCTAAATCAAGAAAGACAAAATGGCTGACCGTGCCATACTTTTCTCTTCCAGCGACCTGTGGGGGCTGACATTTGTCTGTTCTTGCTACAGGATTGAATGCCCACAGTTTCACCAATGGCTGCGGTTCCAATGGCAGTCGTACTCATGGTTCCCATATGGACCGTGTACGAGTTTGTGATGAGCACGCGTTGCGTTGCGAAGTACTCATACAGGAAACACAACAACGAGGTGCCTGCGAAACCGCTTTGTACCAGAATATCCGACACTAGTGTAGTAACCTGGTGAGGCAGAATTTGTGCCTTTGCAGGCAACTCCTGTGCTGCGACAACGAGGGCGTAATGTGCTCTTGCCCATTGCCCATGTAGGAATGTGGGATCATTGTACAGGTTGCTGGTGAGAAGCTTCAGGCAACCTACTGATTCGTGTGGCGAGGGCTAGCGTGCACAGCTTCATTATGCAAAAAGAAGCTTTATCCCACAAGTCTCCTACAGTTTCGACTCCGCTTGTGCAAAGACAGGCGTCGCAAATCTATTGAATGGGGTTATGCAATCTGCAGTGGATGAAGTGACGCGTGGCAGCGAGAGCACCAGTCTATGTCTCCAAAGCAGGATTTGTGCAAGGTGGATGGGGCTGCGCAAGCCTGCAAGCAACAGCGCATGCTTTTGCTTGAATGGGCAGAGGTGGCAATCAGCAATAGCTATCCTAAACCCTAAACCGTAAATAAAACTGAGCCCTAAAGGGACACATCTAAGGTTACAGCTGCATTCATGCCATTGCACGCTCACTCGTCAGCATGTGGTGGCTGGAGCTGGCAGCGAGGATTTGTACGATTTGTTCCGCCCATGTACGTGGATGTGTTGGTTGGCTGCTTGGCGCACTAACTCAAGCTGGCAGTCTTGACTTGTATGTACGATTTGTTCTGGCAATGTGCGTGGTTCTACTGGTTAAAGTTGGCCACGACAATTTCTATGGTTTGTTCTAGCTATATGCCCGGATTTGCTGGCGAAAGCTGGCAGTAGGGGTTAGTACGATTTGTTCCGGTAAGGTTCCTGGACATGTTAGCTCAAACTGGCAGCAGTGATTTGTACGATTTGTTCCGGCCATGTGTGTGGATCTCTTGGGTACAGTTGGCAATAAAAGACTTGTACGATTTGTTCTAGCTATGTGCCTGCATTTGTTGGCTACACCTGTCAGCGTGGATTTGTACGATTTGTTCCGGATATGTACGGGGATGAGGCAAACTCATATCTACGATTCGTTCCGGAAATTGATCAGATCATCAGTCACATGCCTTTTTGAGTTGTCACATTTATCTCAGGTTCTACCACCTGCAACCCCATCAGAGCAGCAGGACCCTCGACAAGATTTTTCACAAAGTTGTAAAGATGTTCGACGGGATTCCAAAGGTTACCAAAGGTTTGAAGGTGTTTCAACAGTGCTCGAGACGGGCTTGAGGGTTTCAAATGGTTTCACATGAGTTTCAATTGTAAAGATATGTAAGTGTGTTTAGCAGAAGGGCTTCCTTGAGCAACTGTCCTTCTTGCAAAGCCTGCTTAAACAATGCCAAGCCAGCGCAATAAGCAGATCAAACTTTGCCCTTACAAGTTACTAGACCTGGACCACAACATCGAAGGCTGACACCCTCAACCCCTAAACAGCTTCAAGGCCTTTTAACCATAAAATATTCATATCTATGTCTTAGCGTGCTTGGATATTTTTTCAGCAAATGCATGAGTTCTCTCCAAATTATTGCCAAATTTGAATAAGCATTGACGATGAGAAACAAGCCGCCTAAATTTGTTATCGTTCTCCTGCAGCAGTTGCATTTCCTGTTCTACACTTGCCAAATCGGACATGTTAATTACTAACAAACTTGTAAGTGAAACATATGTAAAGTCCTTATTTGTATATGTTAGTTATTTTCCGCTTTCCGAGTGTATGAGAAGGCACGATATCCCAATAGTTGTTGAAGGACAAGTTATTTGATGGAAGCTGTTGTTGATCCTTGTACTGATGAAACTCGAGATGAGGCCACAAGCTCTGGATGCCAGTATTGATGACAGTTGCTGTTCTACATAAATAAGCGGTGCTTGAAGCATTTCTGAGTAATGCGGACCCCTGATTAAAAAGGGTTCTCTTTTTAGTCCTTTTAAAGGCCGTCATATTAGGATCTTTATTATATTCCCCATTACAGGAGGGGGTTTATTAATCGCGGGTCTACATTTGACGTCTGCTATTGGCGAGCTAGCTGAAATGCCACGGCATAAATGCGCCTGTGATTTGTCCCGGCGATTTATTACTGACGAGTCTAAGCGCAAAAGACCGGAGCGATGCAGATCAAAGCACGTGGCTGCGGCTAATCTTTTGTTGCCCGGCACACCAGCTCATCTTGGCAACGCACTATTCCTGGTCCTATCACATGCTGGCAACCATGGGGTGCATCAACATGGGAGCCAGCAGAGTCAGCAGAGTCCACGTTGTTTATGGCTATGGCTATGGCATTGATGAGCACACGTGCAAAAAATTGAAGCCCAACGACATCGCTCATTTTTCTGTAGGGAACCGATGGTTTACGAGGCTGGTAATGTGGCACGAAGAGCTTTGTTTATGTTTACTGTGCTTTTAGTACTTAGGGGCTTGTTTTGTATTACTTTTGGTTTAGATCATATAAACTATTAATTTGGTGACGATCTTCGGCCCTGAGATGCTATCAACTACTACAAAGATATCGATGTGGCCAGCAGCATTCTGAAATCGGGTGGGTGTGGTCTCTTGAAGCTGATGCAAGATTCCAGAAGACTGTTGACCAAGTTCAAAGCTTGATGTCATCACAGCCAAAATCAGAGAATATTGGTTGGCGCGGGTGGAGAAATATTTGGTGAAAAGGAACTAAAACTGAGTGGAATTGTGGCATGAGCGTCGCGCTCGAAGGTTCTCAGGTGCGCTGAATATTAATACCAATACTAAAACTAACACTAATATTAATATCAATACGAATACTCATACTAACACGACTACTAATACTAAACTAATTCTATGACTCTTACTACTACCATTATTACTCCTGCTATTATTATTATTAGTATTACTACGGTATTATTTTTATCATTATTACTACAACTATTACCTTTCCCCCTGTAGAAAATTTGAATCCAAGTGGTAGCCTCGAAGGAGTACATCTCCCCCCTTTTTGGCATTCCCCCCCCTCGGCCCAGTGGAGGGGTTGAATACAAGACCCCCCGTTTTTGTATTACTGGGTTGGCGAAAAGGACAAGCCCCGCCACCCCGCGCTATCGAACCGGGCTGAAATTGGGGGTATCATTTTGGGGGTCCCTTAATAAGGACTATAGTATCTTGGGTCTATAATAGGGTACCCCTTTTTTGGGAAACCGCCAATGGTTCAGGATCAGGGCTGAGGGCTTAAGGCCTGTGAGGTGGGGTTCAACGGCATCGAGCAATTCAGTTTATAGCGAGTACTGCGACCCCTCTCAAAAGGGTTTTCCTTCCAGAGTTTAGCGCCAAAATGTTGCAGTCGCGCTTACAATGATGGAGCCTTGTGGCCCGACCAATGCATCCACACTGCTCGATGCAAGTCCTACATGCTTAAATAACTCTATATCTTATACATGGTATTGCCCCATTTCCAGTATATCCCCTGTATATATATATATATCCCCATGTATCTCTATATGCTCCTGTATACTCCTATATATCCCTCTACATCCCCAAGCTTTCCCAAACCTATCAAGCTCCTGAGACCACATGTTGGGGCATCGCCACAAGTCGGTTTCACAAGCGGGTTACGGGTTTAAGGTGTTGTGGGACCCCGCAGCTAAACCTGAAATCCTAAGCGTTAAGCTCAGGAATAAGGGGTAGTAGCAACTTCAAGACCACTAAATAGGAGGCCCCAAGCTAGAGCCTGCAAGGCCATCATGAAGGCAATGTGAGCCAACGTGGGCTGCGCTGCAACATCTAGTGATGATTTAGGGATTAGGGTTTAGGATTGGGTTTAAGATTTAGGGTTTAGGATTTGCGGTTTACGTTTTGAGGTTCCGGGCCTGGAATGGAAGATGACCTCTACTCAAAGACTCAATCCCCAAGTGCTTCTTACCAGCTTTCAGCATTTTCATATCCCTGGAGTTCCCCAAGGTCCACATAGTGTAGGGAATTCCCAATTGCGTGAGAAGGCTCTTTGCATTTTTCATGAGTAGTTATAACTGAGGTTGGAGGCGGATAGCTAGATGTATGGCCACTGGTCAGGTGTTTTGCGTACTCATGAGGAAGCTAGGTCGTTCCAGAGGAATTTTGTATATTAACATGTTACGAGAGACATACTGTAGCCTGGTTATGATTTAGTCTCCAACTTATCTTTGTTGTCCGTTATCCTTGCAGGAAACGTTTTTATAAGCGCCGAGAATAGCGACAGAGCATCCATCAAAATGGCTGGTTCAAGTAAGACCACGTTCCCCAAGAGAATATTCCCTAATTATACACGTTATCGCGCCCCCGCCTCGGCTGGCGAGGCGCGGAGCGCACGAATAGGTCATGGCATGTAGTTGACGCGTGGGGTTTAGGGTCGAGGGAGTACCGGAGGCAAGCCTCACTTCAGACGTGTTTGTTGCATGGTTGTTCCAGCATTCATGCAAAGGGGTTGGCTAGGCTTAGTCCATCAGCCTTCATTGAGGGAGTTCGGAAGCTTTCAGAACCGTAGAACCGGCCTGAAGGAGCAGGGCTGCATTCCAGGGTCGGAAGCTGTAAATCCCCAAGTGCAATTCGCCGCTTCTCCCCACATCTTGTATTTTTCTTGACCGGGTTTGTGGGAGGGGCTTGGGCGAACAAGGAGGTTTTGGACGAAAAATGCTCGCTGCCGAGTACTGCGAAAGCCTCGAACCTGGGGATTTCACATGGGATATGGTCAGGCTGGACTCGGCCACCCACCATAGGAGGGGGTTGCCTGCCAGGAGAGGTGTAAGGCGAGCGAAGGGGGTCCCCAGAGATTTCCAAACAGCTTGGGGCTGGATAGCTTCGGCGAATAAATCGCAAAAACTTCAAATTATTCATGGGTTCCGCTACTCACCCCCCCAGGATCCTCATCAATTAGCCTTATTCCCCACCCTCACAGTGGGGTTGTTAGATTTTAAAGTCAATGTTGTCCTCGCCCGTTGCCTGGAGTATTCATGCAGTGCTCCACCGCAGAGAATCCCTGCAGTGCCCAACCGCA
>CAJNIZ010042824.1:5478-20618 GCA_905231905.1 Symbiodinium pilosum
GGTCTATATAGGGGATCTATTTTTTGAGATCCCCCCAGGGGCCTGGGTAGGAATTCAGCTCGATGCCGTCCTCCGTCTGCCAGGGACGTTTCGATGGGCTTCGGCCTTTGGGTCAACAAGTCCGCGGCTTAGATCGATCGCAGCCCCCAGCGTCTTCAGCTCCTTTGCAGGTCTTTGGCTGAAAGGGGCTTGAAGAAGCTGGGTTGCTGTTAAGGAACGTAAATTGAGTTACTAAACTATATTGGGGAAACCCTATTATTTACTATATATACCCATTATGGTAACTTAATTTAAGTTCCTTAACAGCAACCCAGGAAGCAGAGGCAGAAGTGCCTGGATGTTTCAGTGGCTATCAGGTTGGACAGCTCCTTCATCCCGGATTGGAACGACTCGGGCTTTCGGGACGCCCTGACCTCCCCACGGAAGGCCCCTGTACTTGCGCTTAGGGTTCAGAGTTTAGGGTCTACGGTTTAAGCTTTTCAGGGTCTAGGGTTTGGGGCCCCGTACTTCCTCAACTGTTATCCCCAGCGACCTAAGGCTAACACGGTCACCCTTACTGAGAATAGTTTAACTTTTGACCCCCCAAAAAGGAGAAAAGAGCCTACTCAACTGTTCAGCCAATGAAACTAGGAGCTCATGTTAGCCGCCCGTGCTTTTCCCGTAGGATGGTGCAATTTGAGCTGCAAATTCCGTAGTCCAAAGCTCTAAATCCTGAACCCTAATTTCAAAATCCTAGCCCGAAACCCTAAATCCTAAACTCTAAATCCGTAACTCGCAGTCCTGATTTCCCAATCCTAACTCCTAAAACCTAAATTTGAAACCCTAAACCAAAACTCCTACACCTCAAACGCTGTCCTAAACCCTTAAAGGGCAGAGCTAAACAGATCGAATCACAGAGTCTTTCATGCAGGCTCATTGCCAGTAATTTTTCATACTAGTGCTAAACACCCCATCCTTTTTATTACATGTTCCGTTGTGGTATGCTCTAACTCTCACAAATCGGGAATAATCATTTGAGCTATTGTCTAAACTCCTAGTATCCGCCTTAATAACCCTTATAGCAGTTCCCTATGTAATCCCCTATGTAATCCCCTATGTAACCCCTTTAAGGAGTTTAGACTATAGCTCATTTGGTATGCGGGGGCGGGGATGAAGGCTTTGCTACACCTCCAAGGCTTAAATTCTTGGGGTTGTATTAGGGTTATGTTGGGGTAATAATATTAGGGTTACATTAAGGTAATATTAGGGTTATATTGGGGTAATATTGGGGTTATATTTGAAGCTTTGGGGCTAAGGTTTGGGGTCTAAGGTTTTGGGCTTTAGGGTTTTGGCTTTAAGTTTTTCTCTTTCTTTTTCTCGGTTTTCAGGCTTATGTTTCAGGTTTAGGGGTAAGCCTCAAAGCTCAGAGACTGAACATCGAGCCCTTAACCCTTAACCCTAATTGCGGGAAATAGCCAGCCTTAACCTTGCTTGCAGGGTGAGGAGGAGGACTTGGTAGGTTGCCAGTGGGGATAAGTGAGGTTATTTTCCATGGCTTATAGGGGTTGTAAGTATACTCCTGACCCTTGGCACTAAACCGTTGAAGATTTAGGGGAGCCCTACCTTGCGGATAGATGGGGTTCTTGTGTAGCTTATGCGAGCTCTAAATACGCTTACCAAGTCCTCTTGTCCCTCCGACTTCATGCTACACTCATCTTTCCAACGCATCTGGTTGATTGCCTTGTTTCTAGGGTTTCGGGATCAGGGCTGAAGTGTTCCTTTTGCGGGTGTATTTCGCCAAAACCCTCAGCCCCGTACACCCTGAACCCCTTCAACCCCTAAACCCTAAACCCAGCTGAGGCCGGAACCGTCCGAAAGCTCCAGTTGGTACTTGCCTTTCTTCTGTCCCCTGCGTCTGGTCAAGGGCCTAAAAAATTACCTCCCTTTGAGGGGGCTATTGGGGATATATAGTGGAGATGGTTTGGGCGGGGTTTAGGGTATAGTGCCTGGGGTATAGGGTTTAGGGTGTAGGAGTTAGGGATGTTACCCCCGGCAATGCAGAATCACATGGAAAAGCAGATGGAGCATGAGGAAAGGGAGACTATGTACGGTACCCTTTTGAGGGTTCAGGGTTCTGGGGATGGAATGCGTCAGGATTTGTACTTGGAATCCCTGCCTAAACCCTAAACCCTCAAGCCTCCATAAACTTACTATCACTTAGGGTTCGAAACTTCAACTCCCAAATTTCAAAATCAAAAATCGACCCCAAATCCTAAGTAATGGTAATCAACCCTAAGCCCTAAAACCCCCCAAACCCCTAGCAGTTTAGACCCTAAACCTCGAACCCTCGCATGTACATGAGGCTCAGAGAAGATAGAGCACAGGAAGCCCTCAGCTAACATGCCCAGGGTTTTAGGGTTGAGGGGTTTAAGAGGTTTCAGGGGTTTAGGGGTTTAGGAGTTTAGGGGTTTAGGGTTTAGGGGTTTAGGGGTTTAGGGTTTAGGGGTTTAGGGGTTTGGGGGTTTGGGGCTTAGGGCTGTGAAGTATTTCACGCTCCTTCTTACTGCCTTTGAGCAGTTACTGGTTCCATGGCTTTTAGTTGCCCTAAGCCCTAAAGCCTAAACCCTGAGCCCTTAACCCATGGCAAGCAAGGCCCTTCAGCCCAGTCACAGAGCTTCAAGGTTGGCCTGGTCTGGCCAAGTATACCTTAGAAATCTCTATTGCGTCTATATATATATATATAGACATGTATTCCAAGAGCCTCTAGATATGTACACACATACACATCCTTAGAGGCCCCTTGATTCCCGCTCAGAAGGCAGAAGCTGGCCCATGCTTCCGATCATAGGCCCTAAACCTTAAACCCTTAAAACCTAAACCCTTAAAACCCTTCAACCCTTAACACCCCTCAACCCTTAAAACCCTTCTACCCTTAAAACCCTTAAACCCTTAAAACCCTTCAACCCTTAAAACCCTTCAACCCTTAACACCCCTCAACCCTTAAAACCCTTAAACCCTTAAAACCCTAAACCCTTAAAACCCTTCAACCCTTAAAACCTCAACCCTTAAAACCCTTCAACCCTTAAAACCCTTCAACCCTTAAAACCTAAACCCTTAAAACCCTAAACCCTTGAAACCCTTCAACCCTGCAACCTCCACCTCGCTTCATTTTACCCTACTTGGGGGGTCAGGGGGGCTTAGTAAGTAGGTGAATAATGGGGTTAAATGGGTTTTCTATATGGGTTATAGGGGTTATTAACCTACTTACTAAGTCTCCCTGACCCTCAAAGTAGGTGCTCTCAATGCTCAACTGGTTCCTCACCGGTGTAGGGCTTAGGGTTAATGGAAAAGAAAATGGAAACTACTATAGTATATTGGGGTTATATAGGGATAATGGAAAAGAGAATGGAAACTACCAAATCAGAATTTATTGTGTAGGATTAGGGTTTAGGATTTAAGGTTCGGGCTTTAGGGTTTAGGGTTTAGGGCAGAGGGTTAACGGCTTAGGGTTTACGGCTCAGGGCTTAGGGGACTTAGTAAGTAGATTTAACAAAGTTGGTAACTGGGGTTCTTATATGGCTTATTTCTTACCACGCCCTCTCCATTCCCCAAGTACATCCAGGGTTGAAGATCCAGGACCCATGCAGAAGACGGACTTTGAGCAAATCACCCAAGCAGCGCAAGAGGTCCTCCGAAACTGCCATTGCGTTTCTGAGCCTGTCACGCAGTTTCAGTCTGCCTGACCAGAGGTTTTCTGAAGGCCCGACTTGAAAAGGACGTGGCTCAGCAGGTCCTAGCCCAAAAAAGGCGATCTTGTTGTTTTCACGCTCATCCGGCTCTTTGCGGTCCGACGGTCTTCCGTACTTGCTGCTATAGTCTGATCAGATACCTAGTATGCCTCCGAACCCTAAACCCCCTAAACCATAAATCCTAATCCTGAAGGATGTATGCAAGATCCGAGGGCCCTCAATCATACGATCCTGTACTAAGTGCACCTGAATAGGCCTCAACCCCCAAACAAGATCCATATCGGTCTAACCCAGGCTTATTCAAGGCCTGTTTTAAAGCTTGATTTGAGCGAGGGCTGTGAGGGTAGTGGTATCATAGCAATTTCATGAGCATGTTTACTATCCCCACCTTCTTATTAAGGACTCCCCCCCGGCACACCTGACAACAACTCATGCCCCAATGACGCCCACTAGTCTCTAATAGTGCCTGGGGTCCTGAAGGGGCGGGTAGTGAATGTTCCTATGATCTTTCTTCAACCTCAGCCGTAAACCCTAAACCCTAAACCCTACACCCTGTTAAGCTTACTCTGCTGCCAGGTGCCTGAGCACTCCTTCAGTGTGAAGACGACGCTTCTTTCCTTCCACGGAAGGGTTGGAAGGGTTTGGAGTTTAGGGTCATGGGTTGGGTGCTGCCCTCACCAAGTACCAGTCTGTAATAGGGTTTGCCAGAAACCTTACTTCTCTGGATTTTTAAGGTACTTGGGGTGGCAGAGGGTTTCTTCAGTACGAAGCTACTTACTAAGTGCCCCTGACACTCCAAGTAGGAGCATTTAAGCCCGAAAGCCTTACCCCAAACTCTACGCCCTAAGCTCCACACCCGAAATCCCTAAACCCCAAACCCCACACCCTGAACCCTAACACCTAAGTTTCAGACCTTAATCCCCGTGCGGCTCAGTGTGTGCCTCTGCCCTGGCTTGTACTGGCAGGTGCCACCTGCTCAACAGGCGGCTTAGGGTTTAGGGCTTAGGGTTTAGGGCTTTCTGTTGGTGCTCACAGGCCCTAAGTAGGACCTGCGAAAATTGTAGCAAGAGAAGGGCTTTGGGACCCCCTCGCACCCCTATGAGGACCCTACAAGAGTCAAATGATAGTTGTAAGTTCTCTCCTTTGCAACCTTGGAGTCTGTACCCTTGGGTTTGGATTGAACATGGTCCTCAGTCAGGGTATTTGGGGCCCCCAAACGGATGCAACCATAAAGTACAAACTTAAGATCTTAGTTTTGAGGGGCAGGGTATCCCAAATCCCATCCTTACAAAAGGTGACTTTTCATACCTGCCACCCTCCCACTTGGCATGCAGGCAGCACGCTGCTGCAGTAAGCCCATCTCGAAATCATCCTCTGAGGTCTCTTCTCATTCGCGACTTAGCTGACTGTAGGCGCACACCCGCAAAATTCAGTCTGTTTCGCCTCCTTAATTTGATTAAAACCCTAAGCCAGGGGCACTGTCCCCACCCGTCACAGTCTGTACTAAGGGGTAAGATTATGGGCTGCATATAATAATGATACCAGATATATTTTCCTGGTGGGAACAGTACCCAACTTCAACCAGAACCCCTAAATCCTAAATCCAAAAAATGGATGATTGTCAAAATTATGGTCCCTTTTCGGGTGCCCTGACTACTAGGTGCCATATTATAATAGGGATCCAAAAAGCGACCATAATTTTGACAACCACCCAAATGTAGTTTTAAGAGCCCAGCCGAAGGCAGCCAAACCTACAGTCTCCCTGCAATGGCACAGCCCCAGATAGCAACATTGCGACACCCCAAGCTACATCCCTAATTGCCTTTAAAGCCCAAATCCAAACACAAAATCCTCAACACCGGAAGCCCTCAAACTTTACCAAACTCTAGACTTCAAGCTCTTATCCTTATTATAATAGGGACTCCCAACAATGGTACCCCTAATTTCAGGAAGCACCCAAACTCATCGCTGCTGGAAGGCCCCAGGTCCAACCTCTGCGTGGCGTCGAAGTCGAGCACGAACCCCACGGGGAAATGGCGTCTTGACCCTGCAAAAGGTCTAAGGTTGAAACTGTGGGCCCCAGCATTGGGTTTAGGGTTTAGGATCCTTAGTGATATAGTGGAGATGGTTAAGGTTGCAGGGTACAGTGTAAGAATACTGTTGATACTCAAAATCCTGCATGGCCATAATATACCCTAAACCCTAAACCTACTATATTACCAAATTTCCCAAGGTATAAGGTACTGAGGGTCACGCAGGAGTTTTAGTATCCACCGCATAGGCCCCTAGTATGGGTCTGTAATCCTGGGGCCTTATAAGACCCTATAACCCCAAATTAAGCCCCAGAGTTCTAGTCCCCCTTAAGTAGATAGAATATGATGTATATGGGGATCTTATTATGATATACCCAAAGCCATATTCTATCTACTTAAGGGGGACTATAGGCCTTAGAAAATCTAGCTTCAATCACAGTTTAGAAAACCCTAAACCCTAAACCCTAAAACCCTAAAACCCTTAAACCCTAAACCCTCAAACCCTAAACCCTTTAAGGTTCAGGACTGAAGCCTCTGGAGTGCACCATGGTTTCCCCTCCTCCTAAGCCCTAAGCCCAAAACCTAAAGTCCTAGGTTGGCCCCTAAAACCCATTGAAAAATATTAGTATATGGGGGTTTCCTTAAATTAGGGGTACCTTTTTGGGGGTCCATATAATAAGGACTATAGTATATTGGGGTCCATCTTGGGGTACCTTAATTTTGGGAAACTGCCATATATAGGGTCCCTTATTAAAGCCATTAGGGAAAATATTAAATATCCCAGGGGCCTACCCAGACTTTAAGCCCTAAACAAAAAACCCTAAACTTACTACCCGGGTTCTGGGATGTAACAGCCACCAAGTCAGGTCTAAGCACTGCATGGCAAAAGATTGAGGGTTTAGGGTGTTTAGGGCTTAGGGTTTAAGGTTGAGCGTCTAAGAGGCCAAGAATCTTCACTAGCATGGTGCTTATACCTAGAGCAACCAAATTCCGCCCATGAGGTCAAAGATGCAAAATACAAGGCAGGAAGCCCTTCCTTTGGAGCACACTGGCTGCTCCACTTAGACCCCTGGGAGGATCTAGAAACTAGAGCCCCCCAATATGGTACCCTATACTACTTTTGACGGAGGGAATCTTGCACCACTAAGGGCCCCGAAATTAATGTAATTCCTAGGACTTTAAGGACTTCGGGCGGTGCAAAATTTCCTCCATTAATAATACTATTGGGTAGTTTCCAGGAACCCTTAAGGCCCTTAAGGGGGATCTACTTTCTACATCCACGTAGGGGTCTGGGTTGGTAGGGCTTTGCACCCTGGGTGCCCCCAAAAATCCTTGAAGCTTTGATTAAGCCCGCCCGAAACAAACCCCAAATATAGCCGAATAAGGTGTTTTTCTTTCGGGTGGCATTTAAGCCTTCTTTGGGGAGGGGGAGTAAGGGCGGGTGCAACATAGGATCTCCATGATCTAAAGGTCAGAGGATTCACCACCCCGACCCCCCTGCCTTAATCAGGCGTTATACAAAGGTGTGGGGGGGATTTAGGTTCAGTCGCAGCGTGACGTCAAACCTTAAAATTAAACCCCCAGATGCCGAATCCTGAATCGTAATCCCAGAACTCACGCAACGCCAGTCCTGTCCCATTTCAAGTCGTCCTCGAACATAATCTCGAAGACGTGACCTATAAAGCATCAGGAATTCACAAGGACTGGGATGCTACAGGGTTCAGGGTTAAGAGTCTACATTCTACACACCTGGGAGGATCTAGAAAGTACTTAGATCCCTATTCAGGGTTCCTAGACATCACCCAATTTTAGCATAGGGTACCATATTGGGCCCCATACCGAGTCCCATATTGAGTAACCTTGCTCACCCTAAACCCTGAACCTCTCCAACCGAAACGCCCACACCCAAACTTTAAGACCTATGAAGCCTACAGCCTGCGTGAATGACCCTGAACCACACAGGTCAACCTGTAAGCCCTAAACCATGGTCTGAAGTGCTAAGTGGGCTTTTGAATGCTGTAAGAACAGCTACAACTGCAGTTGGCCATGTTTAGAACATGGAAAGCTCTAGCTGGCAGGTTAAGGTTTAGGGCATCTACTCCCCTAAACCCTAAACCCTAATCCCCTAATGGTGTGCACATGCCCCCGGCATCCTTTGTCAGGAACTTGCAACAAGGCTTCTGCGTCTTAATCCCATACAGCCCTGGGGTCCTGAAAATCATCCATGGCACCCCACTCTGTGGGACCCAGGGGTGACAAAAAAGGGTTACAACAAGGCTTTAACACGCTTATAGGAGATGCACTGTCGACATTGACCTTGGCATACCATAATTCAATAACACCCTATTTTCCAATGTATAAGGTACTTTGGGTCATGCAGGATTTTCAACATGCACCGCAGCATCTTACCTAACTCCTATCCCTCAAAGAACCCTAAAAGCTTAAAACCTTCTAATCCTAAACCCGTAAACCCAACCTCAGGGCGAGAAACTTAGAACTTGCGGCAGCCATAATGCCAGGGTTTAGGTTTGCAGGTTCTTGGGGGTCTCAGGGTTCACGGCTTAGGGTAGTCCATATGGGGCCGTGTCGAGTGTAGGGTCTCCACTTCTTACCTGGTTGCAATTAATATTCCCGCTTGCGATACATGGTAGCTTCCCAAAATAAGGGGACCCCAATATAGACCCCAATATACCACGGTCCTTATTAGGGTGACCCTCAAAATGGTACCCCTAACTTTAGGAAACCATATATAGGGTGCGAGACCCAGTGACAACTAGTTCCTATGTCCCATGCACCTCCAGGCACGAATTACAGGTGTCTAGTTACTTGAGGTGATGCAAGATATCCTCCATCAACAGCAATAACCCTAAACCAAAACAAGCTATGCAGAGCCAGCAGATTTTTTTGTGATGGGTTTTCCATGGAGAACCCCATACCCCGTACTCCCCCCTCCTGCAAAACAAGACCTGAATTCACCCGGATGAATCCTTGCTCGTGGTCTACTTTGGCGGAGGGGAATAAGGGGGGGTGCGTGTTGTTTAGGATGCCATACGTATATCCTCTGAATCCTGAGCCCCAAACCGCAAACCCACAATCCTAGACCTTAAGCCCTAATATATTGTGAGCTCTAGTCAAAACTCCTAGTATCCCCCCGAATAACCCCTATGATACTCCGCTATATAATCCCCTATATAACCACACTTTAAGGAGTTTAACAGAAGCATGCCGCAAGCCCCACAAAAAAAACAAACCCGGCGCACGGAAAGGTCCTGGGGTTTAGGGTTTAGGGTTTACCACCGCTCCCCAAAAGCCCACAGGGTTATAGGCCTCAGGGTTTGGGGTGTTCAGGGTAGTGAAAGATATCGGCTGTCTGCGGTATGAGAAATCCTTCTAAATTTTCAGGGCCCAAACTGTCAGTCAACCTCCAAGCTCTAGCTTTTCGCTTCCGACCCCCAAAGGCCCAACAGCTAAACCCATGACCCTAAACTAGCCTTAAATACCACATGGCTTGAGTCCAGGCAATAGACAGAATCCTAAACCCTAAACTACAAGAATTTTGGGTCAAGTACAGTAAGTTTAGGGTTTATGGTTTAGGCTACAGATTCTTAAAGCCTGAGACCTACGCCTCAATGCATGAGTCTTAGTCCTCGGTCCTGTAGGAACAGAAAACGTCAATTTTTTCAGCAACATGAGGACAACATGGATTCCAAAACCATTAATCCTAAGCCCCTAAGCCCGAAATCCCTCAATCCCTAATCCCTGCATCCGAAACCCCTAAACCCTACATCCCTAAAACCCTACACCCAGCTTGCCTTCAGGATGCTCTTCGGCCATTTTGGGCTCACACTTCTGACCTTTGCAAACAAGGTTTAAGGTTTAGGATTCAGGGATTTAAGGTTTAGGGTTTAGGTTTCAGGGAGTTAAGGTTCAGAGTTGAGAGGTTTAGGGTTTAGGGGCGGAGGGAAGCTTCTAAGGGGTCCCTAAACCCTACGCTTTGAACCACCACAAAGTTTAAGCTGATGACGAGGATGACGGCCCAGCGTTTAGGTTTCGGTTTCGGAGTTTGAGGTTTAGGCAAAGCTGGAGTAGGAGAGTGGGAATTGGTACTACAAACCCTAAACCCTACACCAGTAAGCCAACCCTACAAGTCTCCCATGTTAGTCAATCGCTTCAAATGAAGAGCAGGTACCTGCATTCTGTTTGGCTCTTGAGGACTTAGGCTGCTAATAAAATCTGTCCTTCAAAGTTACACCCCTAATACCTACACCCTACACCCTATCTACAAATGTGGATGCCTGGGCTTGTAATGAGCTTTCGCACCCTGAACCCTAAGCCTTAACCCTGAGACGTTCACGCGGTTGAGGGTTTAAGGTTTAGGGTTGGGGCTTAGGGTCTTTGACCTTCATGGCTAAATTTTCCCACAAACATGATGTTGTACTGCAAGCGACTGAAGAATTAGCAAAATCCTTTGGGATACGATCTGGTTTTGGCCAGGAGCAATCTTCCCAAACATAGGGCGGACTTTCCTTGCCTGATGGTTTCTACATCCCGGATTTGTGCATCGTCGTGCCGGGCGACTATATCTGAGCAAAAGTCTGAACTCCTAGTAACCTCCTTACAGTAATGACCCCTAGAAGTAATACTCCTTATCTCATCCCATATATAACGCCCTTTGCTGAGTTTAGATCCCCAAGCCCTAAACCCTAAATAACCCCCGTAAGGATGTAGACATGTTATTCCCTGATTCCCCACTAACCCCAATGTATACCCTGATATACGGTAGTCTCCATTTCCGTTTCCAGCCTCCCTATACAACCCCATATACCCCCTTATTGCCCTAAACCCTAAACCGTGTATAACCCCCTTTCACGCAGTGTAGACTATGGCTCATATGCAAGTCTGACCTCCACGTTCTTAGAACAAGGAATGAGCCATCCTGAGGCAATTCCTGACGGATGCATGGTTTAGGATTTAAGGTTTGGGGTTTAGGGTTTGAGGTGTTGAACTTAAGGTTTCGGGTTCGTTTAGGGCTTAGGGTTTAGGGTTAAAGTTGAGGGCTTAGGGTTTAAGGCTTTGGCTTTAAGGTTGATTGTTTGGGGTTTAAGGTTAGGGTTTAAGGTTAGGGAAAGTCCAGACCCCAAATGAACCTGGAAGCTCAGGGTAATTCTAACTTACTAATGACTGTACTTACTGTACTTACAACCTAATTGTAAACCTCCCTAGCGGTGCTCATGTGGTTAAAAGAAATTAGGTATGGTACCAGATGTATATGGGACGTGTAACTACCCTGAACTTCCAAGTACACCTCTGTACGCTCCAAACCTTGAACTTCACACCTTAAACTCGAAAACCCAATCCTGAACCCTCACTTTTCCTTGCTGGGTTTCTACTAAGCGTACTAAACATTCAAATTGGCCTGGGCTTGTCCAGTCTCAGGGCGTTTACTCCCTTTTACGGACCATCCACAATTCTGGCGCCGAAGCCCTTTATAATCCCCTCCCTCTAATCTTAACCCCCCTCCCTAATATTGAATATTCCCATTGTGGTGTATTTCACCTATTGGGAGTATTTAACATTGGGGGGTGGGGGTTTTAATATTGAGGGGAGGGATTAATCCTGTTGCTCTGAACTCGTAAGTACTGCCCCATCCAGGTCTTGGGTCACGACAGACGCTGTAGTCAGGGCAATGAATGCACCTCACAGGTACCAACACCACAGGAACAAAATTGCTCGGAGTCGTAAGAGCTCTTGCCATTACATGATGCCAGTCTAAACTCCTAGTATACCCCTTAATATCCCGTAAAGGAGTCCCCTGTACCCCTTGAAGGAGTTTAGACTATAGCTCACATGATGCCCTAAAATACCGGGGCTCCAAAGGGCGTACCTCAAATGTGTGACCATTTCAAATACTATGAGGATAGGGCTTCGGGTTTAGGGAGGATGCCAGTCATGCAAGGTAGCACTTGTCAAACAGTAGGGTTTAGGGCTCATGCAAGCTTGTTGAATAGCTTCTGCATGGGATAATACTCTGAGCCACGAACAGTGAACACGCTAAAGCGCCGGAAACTGAGCATCCCCTTCGCAGCCCACATATAGGGCTGAGGACCTACCTACTACAAGGGTCAGGACGTATACAACATAAGGGCGAAGAGAACAACCACAATGGACAAGGGTTTCTCATGTAATCACCTCGTCTGATATTTAGCACACCCCACAACCCCTCAGCTTTAGAAATTCCCCCCAAAATTCTAATGCAATATAGTTTCCATTTCATTTTGCATTTTCTTTTCCATCATAACCCCTATATTGCCCCCATAAGTTTTTTTAGGGTACAACAGCCAGAACATCTGACATTAGGGTGGTGGGCGGGTTTGAACATAGAGGGGAGGGGATGAGCCTCCTGGATACTGTAAGGGCCTGAATAATTACCAATATTGTGGTTCCATATTCCTTGTATACTTATAAGTATATGGTACCTCAAATGGACCTTAAAATGTATTTGTAATTATTTAGGCACCTGTAGTAACCTTTCGTACTAAGCCAGAGAAGCAGCGCGTTTTCAGGTTTAGGATGTAAGGTGCCTAAACTCTCTTCCCCAATAACCAGGGCTAAAAAAAATGAGCTTTATTATAAAGACCCAAAAAGGAAGCCCAAACAATTTAAAGTTCTTCTATTGGCCAAGTAAGTAAATAATGGATTACTATAGGCCACCAGTAAAGGGTACCAAGCTGGGAAAATGAGGACCCCGCAGCCCGAAGCCACACGTACAGCGGCTTCTGAACCTCAACCTGAAATCACACAGTAATATATTACAAAACTCTATGAGTAATAAGGTTGTAAATTCATTCACAATGGTTGGAAAATCAAGTGAACATATCGAAAAACCACACTCAAATCATAAACCCAAAGCCCTGCACCCCAGACAAGCAGCGGAGCCCCTCCGCCCCTCACCCTGAACCTGATCAGAAAAAAGTAATGTAGACTCATGATTAATGACCCCCCTCCTTTTAAGGCCCTAAATATTGGGATCCGTATTATAATCCCTATTAAGGGGAGGGGGTTTGTTAATCAGGGGTCTACATTAGCTCTACTTGGAGGTTCATGGGACTTAGTAACTATTTATAACTGGGGTTATAGCCCTACTTATAACTGGGGTAACCCCTATAAGTCCATTTAGGGGGGTTATAAGTAGGGTTATAAGCACAGTTATAAGTAGTTACTAAGTCCCATGAACCTCCAAGTACATTAGCTCTAAACCCCTCACCCTGAGCCCTAAACAACAATTTTTCCGTCAGTCCTTGCTAACAACCTAAACTGCGAACATATGAGCCATAGTCTAAACTCCTAGTATACCTCTTAGTACCCCTTATTTTGGGGTCCATACTGGGTCCCCCTAATATGGAAATTGCTACATGAACTCCCCAGTGTCCTCAGGGATATTTTTTGCCTTTTAAAGGGATGGATGCGTTTACCAGGCGTATATGAGCCATAGTCTAAACTCCTAGTATCCCCCTTGATATCCCCTATAATAGTCCCATATATAACCCCCTATATAATCCCCTTTAAGGAGTTTAGACTATGGCTCATATACGCCTCTCATAACCTTTCTCGTCTTCCGTTTTCTCCATTTTGTCCAATGTGGCTTTCCCTGCTAGCCTCGCTTAGACACAGTTGCCATTTTGCCTTTGCTTGAATACTCTATGATCAAGAATTCTACCTAAGAATTGGTCATGACCCCTACAGGGCTTAGGGTTTGGGCCCCAAGCCCTAAACCATAACCCTACAGCCTAAACCAGGCAGTATGGTACGTGGTACGCTGCAGCGGTGTATATTGACGTGCAGCAGTTTCTTTTCTAGTTTGAAGAGTTTGCAAGGTTTTCAATCCCTAAACCGTGAACCCTAAACCCAACCACAAAATGCGTGTTTCACATAGCAGGGCTTGGTCTGTAAACCCTGAATCCTCATCCTTCAACCCTCATCCCTAATCCCTGAACCCTAATCCCAAAATCTTAAAGCCTAAAGCCTAACCCTCAACCCCTAAGCCCTCATCCCTCAACGATAAACCCTGACCCCTGATCCTTAACCCCCCCAACCCTAAATCCAAAATCCCAACTTCCTGAAACCCTAAATCCCAACCTCCTCGAACCTCCAACTCTAAACCTGCAATCCCAAATTCCTAGAACCTTTATAACCCTAAACCCTCCAGCCAGGCACCTGAAGCGCGGGCCCAGGATGCCACGAGCATTGCTCCCGCAGAGGCTGCACCTTAATTATACGTAAGATCCTTCTAAAAGGGTTGTATACGGAGGTATAAGTTTATGTGTAGTTGTATAAAAGCCCTGTATCTTACCTTTAATGGGCTGTCACTGCACCTCTGCTATAAGGACCAAGGCCCTTCAGATTCGGGTGTATGGACTTAAACTTTAATGTCGTCGTGATGTTTAGTTTCGGATGTAGGGTTTAGGGTCCAATAACTTTATGTTCTAGGGTCTGCAGGGTTGGGGTTTGGGGTTAGGATTTGAGATTCAAATGGTTTAGGGTTTCGCGACTAAGTGCTCATGGCTGTGGGTTTCAATAAAGGCAAGCAAGTCGGAACATCGGTAGTCCCCAATTCGAAGACCTGCGAAGAGTCTCCAGGACTTGCAGATTCAGGGCAAGCTGCACCTATGATATGGGGCCTAGGGCTTAGGGTTTAGGGCTTACCCAAACCCCAGAAGTATGTAGAATAATGGTTGTTTTGGCAACTTTTTTGGGTTTTGGGCCCTTACTTTACCTACTGTCCGGGTCCAGGTAAGGTCCAGGGTTCAGAGTGTACGCGTAATGAAGCTTCTGGTAAATCTAGCAAAATGCAAAAAACCAAAACAAATCACTTACCTCGCCCTCCTTACAACACCCGCTGTTCCCCTAACAAGAAATCTATACATCTATGCGACATGTGGGAATATTCGTTGTTCGGGGCCTCTATTATCAGAGGCGGAAGGGATGTCTATGGGCGGGGAATAGGGCTTACTCTGGTACTGCTTGATACGCGTAAAGGTAGGGTTTAGGGCTAGGGGCTTAGGCTTAGGGTAGGTAATCCCTCCATAGCCATAGTAGGATGAACGCTGCCCACCCCTAATATTACAGGGCCACCTGGCTAGTATGAGGGAGGGTAGTAGGGGAATCTACAAGGAATTCATCCCTGTTGTGATCCCTCTACAGCTCCCATATCTATTTCTAGAATCATCCCTGTTTCCCACTCCCGCCTTCCCAGCTAAGCGTGATCTAAGGGTTGAAGGTGGGAGCTAAGCCCAGATCTGATGCCAGTATATACCCGAACCCCAAACCCTGAACCAGAAACCCTAACCAGGAAGGGAAGGCGTCTGGCTTGCAGCAGCGC
>CAJNIZ010042824.1:20718-45214 GCA_905231905.1 Symbiodinium pilosum
AGCGCATGGCAGCCGTAAAAACCAGGAAGGGATCCCGTGGCCCTCGCTAAGAAAACTGAAAACTAATGGAAGGCCTGGCACGAAGGTTTTAGGCTTTCAGGGTTTCGGGTCTAGGGTTGTACGGTTTAGGGCTTAAGGGTTGCGGGCTTAGGGTTTTAGGGTCAAGGGTTTTAGTGTCTAGGGTTTTACAGGTTAGGGTTTAGGGTTTTAGGATTTAGGATTTGGGAGTTTCCCAAAATTAGGGGACCCCAATATAGACCCCAAAATACTGTAGTCCTTATTATAGGGACCCTGAAATGGGTACCCCTAATTTTAGGAAACTACCATTTAGGGTTTTAGGGTTTAGGGTTCACGGTCTAGACTCCAACCCAAAGGTCCCCCAAATCCCCTGACATGAGCAACTTTAATTCGTCTGCGGCACGGGGTCAGGAGATGGCGTACTCCTCAGTGAAAGAGAGGCATGCAGAGCTTGGGATTTGGGATCTCGAGCATACTGGGACTAGAAATTTTAAGCTAACTTCAGAACCTGAATGCAGTTTGGGGCTAGCTTCTACATGAATCACCGTTTCAGGTGAGGTCGGGTGAGGTCGTTATTACTTGCCAATCCTAGAGAGTCAGCATGATTCGGATGTAGGCTGATAATTTGCAGATACACTTTCCAGGTAGCCTAGGAAAAAAGAAGCCCCTGTTTTGAATACCCTGACTCTACACCCCTAAACCCTACCCTAAACCCTGAACCCTAAACCCTAAACCCTTTTCCCCTACGCCCATCTACACCCTAAACCTACAGGGCACGATCTGCGTGCCTAGGCTCCGCTTCCGCCCAGCGCAGCGTTCTTGGCTCTGGCCAATTTGGCAGCCTCTTTAGGGTGTAGGGTTTAGGCTTTAGGGTTTAGTGTTTAGGGATTAGGGATTACTATTACCATGACTATTGTTGTGAGTGCTACTCTTACAACTAAGATTACTATTGTTACTATTCTTGCTGATTCTCATTCAGTATTGCTATTATTACAAGTAGTAGCTTTATTATCACTACTGTACATATTACTTCTATTATTATCGTATCTAGAAACTGATAAGGTTTCCTGATGATTGGAACTTATTGTAAATTACTTAGCAAACCAGCTTTCTAAAGGTGGCTACTTGGGTTCAGGTGAGCTATGGACAAAAGTTAGATTGGGGGCGACCTACGGGCAATATATAGGGGGATATAGGCCTTCCTGGTTCACCTGTCGCCTAGCCAAATCCGCTATAAAAGGCAAAGACATCATAATATCAAATAGAAGGCACCTGTTTCAAAAGGTATACGTATGTGCAGATATATATATATATACATAGATCTATACACACCATATTATATTATATCATCTTATATTATATTGTATTATATTATATATTGGCGACTTAAAGTAGGGCTTGCACCAGCTTTACGCACTCGGCAGCGTAAACCGGCGGTTGATCAACATTCCTGCTCTTAAAACTCCAGGGTTCCAGGGTTGTACCCCTCAGGTCGTACCCCTAAAAAAGTTTCCCCAATATGGCCTTAACATAGCCCGTATATGAGCCAATGTAATTCTCTAGGTTCCCTTAACAAGGACCCAAAAACCCAGGGGTACAATCCCAGGGTACAAGGCCGAAACTCGAAAAAACAACCATTATGCAAAATACATTCCCCTGTTTTGGCCGGACATTCCTGCAGGATCCTTGAACGATTTTTCCAAAGGACCAACAGGTCCGCCCCACATGTGAGCCTTCTTCCAAACGCTTAATATCCCCCTTAATTATGCCTATCGAAATCCCTATAGAATCCTTATATTAAGAACCTTTTTTGGAGCTTGGGCTACAGCTCATGCCCCAACCGTATGTAGAATAGTGGTCATGTTGGCAGTTTTTGAAGGTTTCGGGCCAATGTTTTACCTACTCACAACTTGCAATCTTCTGCAACATGCACAGCCACAACGCCGATCTACCCACCTAAACTAACATGAGACCCCAAACTTAGTTTAAAAGACAGTGGTTTACCAAAGGCCGTTTTCATGTTCTATTTCATTATTTGGGGGGTAGACGGAATAGTCTCCCAAAAAGGGGGGCGTCAGAGTCACCCTGTACTTGAAGGGGAAGGGGGACTTAGTGATTTGGTCAACAACCCTCATGAGCCATATAATCCCTGTGATACCGATTACTAACCTAGTTACAAAGTCCCCCTGACCCTCCACCCCCTCAACCCGAAACCCTTAATCCAACCCTAAACCCTTGTGGCCCTAAGCCTCGTAAGCCCTAAACCCTAAACCCCGAACCCTAAACCCTAGATCCCAAGCCTCAAACCCTAAACCCCGAACCCTAAACTCTTATGGCCGCTATCTCATGACAAAGAGTGTCAAATCGTCACCAGAACCTCTTCGTCTGTGCGTTGCGCCCGAACCCTCTGAAAAATGATGCGTGGAATCCCCTAGCCCAAAGTAGATACCCACCCCCCTAACCTCCCTCCCCCTCAAACCCTTCCCTAAGCCCTAAACCCTAAAATTCCCCCAAAAAGAATGTTACCAGGTGCTGTGCTATCTGGATGGTGAAGGCTGACATGTGAGCTATAGTCTGAACTCCTAGTATCCCCCTGAAAACCAGTACCCCCTAAGGGCTTAGGGTTTAGGGTTTAGGGTCCAAACCCCTGGGATGCTCCTTAGTAACCCCTAGAATAGAATCCTATATAATCCCCGTTAAGGAGTTTAGACTGCAGTTCATTTGAAGAATTGATATAGAAGGACCCGAATATCATTACTGTCGTTATCCCTTAGCATCACTACTTGTGGATCGGGGGACCACCCACCCGACCTAGACCCTAAACCCTAGACCCTAGACCCTAAACCCTGCACCCTAAACCCTCAGCCCTCAACCCTCAACCCCAAAACTGTACCGCAGCAGGACTCGGCTGAAGAGCTACAAGCCTGAGCGGGAGAGGCGGCGACGGCCTGCAAAGGGTTAGGGCTTAGGGATTAGGGCTTCAGAAGGGCGGGGGATTGGGGTTTAGGGTCTAGGGTTTAGGAATGAGGGTTTAAGGATTAGGGTTCAGGGACTAGGGAATAGAGTCGAAGGTCTAGGGTCTTAGGTTTCGATCCTAGGGTTTAGGGATTAGGGTTCAGGATGGCCGGTTGAGGGTTTAGGCTTAGGCTTCTGGGATTAGGGTTTGGGGTTTAGGAGTTAGAGTTGTGTGTGGGTTTGAGGAAGCCAACACGAGCTTTGCTCACGAGGGGTCCAATTACACAATAATGAGATATTCCCATATGAGATATAGTCTAAACGCCTTACAGGGGCTTTATAGGGGACTATATGGCGGAGTATTGTAGAGGTTATTAAGGAGGATACTAGGAACTAAGACCATAGCCCATATCGGCAGCATTGGCTAGGGGGAAAAGACACCAAGAAAGCCCAAATATAGCCCTTATATGAGACCATGTATTACCCCAGAATCCTTTAAAAGGATCCCAAAACCCAGAGGGCAACCCTAGGGGTACAAGCCTGAAACCCTTGAGATCAATAAACCTACGTTGGGTCAAAAACCTTAAGCCCTAAACCTTAAACCTCCTAAATCTAAACTCCCAACCCTAACTTCGACCTAGACTCCCTAAACCCTAAGCCCTTGACACTCCTAAACCTAAACCCTGTGAACCCTAAGCCCTTCATGAGGCACAAGAAGGACATGGTGTAGCTATAACCCTATCTTTAGCCCATTGCCGATGAACATTCACGTGGTTTAGGGTTTTAGGTTTTCTGGAAATCGGATTTCTTGGGGCAAGGACTCACCCACGAGCAATTTATTGAACACGTCTCAAGGATATTCTAAGACACCCTCGGGGTACACCAGGCGGATAATTGTCTCATGTCCCCCCTTCATGAGCCCCATAGGAGTCCTGTATATAATCCCCGATTTAAACACCCCCTTACGGAGTTTAGAACCCTGAGCTCTTAACCCTATATGAGCCTTTCTAAAGAGCTTAGACCATAGCTCATATAATGCTAAACCCTAAAGCTTATGTAACTCCCTTCGAAGAGTTTAGACTATAGCTCAAGTGTAGAGACTGTGAGTTCAAGAAATATGAACCATAGTCTAAACTCCTAGTAGCGGTTCAGGATTTGGGGTTGAAGAACCCTTATAGTAGTCCCCTATATATTCCCTAAATCAACCCCTTCCATGAGTTTAAACTATGCCTTTATTCAAGCTGCATAAGGTTAGGCTTGTACGGGGAGATTGGGCGATAAACAAACCTGCACGATAAAGCATGGAGCGCAGCCAGAATCTCATCCTTTGATAGATTTCCCAATTACGTCCCCCCCCGCCCACCCCCACCCACCATTCTAACCTCCTCAAGGTTCCTCCTTCATTGGTATGAATTCACCCAACATAAGGTTCATTCAGGGTGCACCTGGGGGAGGCGCAGTTAGGGAACCCATGAAGCGTGGAACGCAGGAGTCAGGTTTTCCTTGCACGGGCACTGGGCGAAAATGATCTGCTCTCTGGCACACTAGCGCCGTGTATGTTCTAGGTTTTGGACTCAGGGCTTCGCATTTCCAAATTTTGAACAGCCCTAATACATTTCGCTTTGGGATAATTGACCTAAGTCAACAATGCCCCTTTAAGGTAGCCTGTTTGACATAGAGGGCGCAAGGATTAAAACAACCGTAAGGGTTTAGGCTACTGAGAACTTGTCCAACGCTTTTGTGCCAGAATTACCAGATCCTGAATTCTTGGCAGACACGTATAATGTGGGCTTCGAAGCAGCAATCGCTCTTCAAGATCTCTGCGGCCTAGACCCACAGGGTCAGTGAATGGACCCAAATGCACCAAAAGTCCGAATTTGGTGTGCACTTGTCTTGGCGCACGGGCTTCAGGCGCTGACACCAACGTGCAAACTTTCTGGATGTGCCCTAGACTACCCGGACCTGATATAAGCCTTAGTCTAAACTCCAAGTATCCCCCTTAAATAACCCATCTAGAAATCCCCTGTATAATAGAATCCCTTATATGAGCCCTCTTTAAAGACTTTAAATTATGGCTCATGTGGGCCTTGGTTGGAGCTACAGGGCGTGAGGGTACCCTAAGCCCCAAACCCTAAACTCTAAACCCTAAACCTGCAATATGGGATCCTCGGAGCTTGGAGCTTGCCGTTATTTCCCCTAAAAAAGACAAAGAACGCTTTCGCAAGATGGCGCCCGCGCGGTTTAGGGTTTAGGGTTGGGGTTCAGGGTTTAGGATGTAGGGTTTAGGGTCTAGGGTTGGGGTTCAGGACAAAGGCCAGCTTGCATTGCTGGCATTGGTAGCAAGGCTACGGAGGACACTCTTGAGATCCGCGTGGTTGATAATTCATGTCCTTCATGACCCTAGGGTCATGCAAGGCTTGTACAAGCAACAGTAGGACAGAACCATAGGGGTTTAGGGTGATACGGCCGCCCAGTGGGAGCCCTCTAGACGCAAATTTCCATCAGGGACTCAGGTGAACCGAAGAAGGATTGTAGCCCATTGGGGCCTGGCTTGGGTCCGACACCGGCCCATGATTCAACACTACCGCCTTTCCTGACCCCTTCTTGGGCTTCAGTATTCGCATCTTGAAAAGATAACCATCATGTCCAACAGTGGTCCAGAAGCGCTAAAAAATACGAACGCCTGGCCCTAAACCCCAAACCGTAAACCCTAAATCCCTTGACCAACATCAGGTCTGGAATCTGTAGAATATTGTTTTGGGATGGGAATGGCCTTCACAAGGAACACGACGAGGGGATGGCATGAGATTCTCGTGAAGGGCCCCTACAGCCCAAAGGTTTAGGGTTTTGGGTGTAGGGCCCCTAAACCCCAAACCCTGAACCTTGAACTGCTGCAAAGACGTGGTCCGTCAGTGCCCAGAGCCCTGACCTAAGGTCGGTTGAGAACATCGCAAGCTGGTGATCAACTTTAGCCAAGGGGTCAGGATGGTCTACACGTTTAGGGTTTAGGGTCAAAGCCCTGTTTCCAAAAAGGCCGCAGTGGAGAAGAAGTTCCCTTATCTTTCCCCTGATATACCTGCAGAGACCTTCAATAAATTCCTCAAGGGACCTTAAGATTAACCCCAATATGGGTGTCATGGTGTACTGCAGGTACCCTTTACCAAAGTTAGCGATTAGACTTTGGGTTTAGGGTTTAGGTTTTAAGGAATCAAGCAGTTTGCCTAAGTAAGCTTCCCCCCATCTAGGACCATGATATTGGAAATTCCTCGCATATTGTAGCATACCGCATTGGAACGTTCGGTATTGGGGAAACCTGAAACAGTAAGCCCCAAACCCAGTGCCCCAGCCCTAAACCCCTAAACCGTAAACCCCTAAGGCTTAGGAACTTAAGGTTGGAACCCCGAGCCCTAAATCCTAAGCCCTAAACCTTAACATTTTAACTTTCTTGGGGGGAAGGTTACTTGATTAGACCCTACCTTATACCCAAACTGGGGGTTGAGCTGATGGCCAGAGTCAAAGGGTTCAGGGTTTAGGGTTTAGGGGTTTGGGTTTTTTTTGGGTTTAGGGTTTAAGGGTTCTTAATGTTGATGGAGGAAACCTTGCATTAACTGGGGTACCCCTAACCTTTTATAATGTCCCAGGATTTGAGGAACTTACGGTGGTGCAACACATCAGCCCTTAGACCCAATATTTCTTATGGTATCCACGCATGCCCTACATGCTGCACAGATTCATGGCCCCACTTGTCTCGCCAAGTTCACTGGGGCAGGTATGTTAAGGGATTATAGGGTTAGGGTTAGAATGCCATCCCCAAGACCCTAATCGCCCATTATACCCATAGTACCCAAAAAACTTGGGGTGTGATTTTGTGATGAAAGGGACTTTGTAGCATTCCTTCAGCACAGCCGGTTTAGGTCCGAAGGCGCAGTTTGGACTCAGCTCAGGGGATCATTGAAAGTCTGCTTTTCCCAAAAAGTGCCTTCTTCATGTTTCACCCCTGCGATTATATCATATATCAAGGTTATCTTGAGAAAATGCCTTTCTACCAGAATGCCGAGGCACCCTTAGAGCATGTCCTCCAAGTCGCCGAGAAGTGGCACTCCTGCGGCGCTGGTTGTCCTCGCCCTTTGGCGCTGTTGGTGCCTTTGTTGGTTGTTCTGCCCGTGTTGCTGGTGTTGTTGGTGTTGTTGGCGTCGTTGGCGTTGTTGGCGTTGTTGGTGTTGTGTGTGCTGTTGGTGTTGTTGGAACCAGCGGAGCAGGCACGTGCTGCACCACCTTGGATGTGGAAGCAGTAAGCAACGCTGCACCCAGACTTACTATTGCTCCCCGTGAAGATCCAGGTTACAGCATTCTAGGGAACAACTACTGTTAAGTCTTAGCGCTCCTTTTCTTGCGCCAGAGGACTGCAGAGCACTCTCAAGGTTAGTCCATCAAGCTAACGGGCACTGCGTCCTAACATGTGGCAGTCATGCATGCTCAGCACTGCAATGACATGTAAAGCAAAACGTGCAGACTACACGAAGGATAAAAACACCCCCTCGCCGTTGCTTTCAGCAAACAGCAAAAGGCGTATTAAACCCTAATCGCTGAACTCTACAACCTAAGCCCCACGCTCTAAATCCTAAACCTTAAGCCCTAAACCCTAGGAGACTGAAAGTGCTTGGTGAACAAACATGAACCACTTCAAGGAAAAATTGGGCACACCAAATAAATCAGGTAAGGTTTAGCGTTTAAGCTCGATACCAAACACCCCGACTCTATTGTTGGGGCCTTTGCGCCTAAAATTATAGAGTGGTGTGGGGTAGTAAGACTCTAGCTAAGAATCTAGCGAAGGAAAGCAGGACAAGAGCGCGATATTGGTAATCATTCGTTTTCTAAACTACGTGCCTTCTAGCCTGTGCGTTGCGGTATCCTGGTCACACAGGCCATGCAGACGTCTAGTGTCAAAAGTAGAAGGCGCTGAAACTTCGGAAGTCTGAAGAACTCTTAGGTTGAAACCTTGGGCCCCTAAGGGTTTAGGGTTTAGGGTGTATGGGCCCTTAGCCCTGGCACCCTTATATACCTACTATGTACCCCATATATATACACCCTCAAGGTTCCCTAGAACTCCCTCGAAGGCCTAAGGACCAATATTCGGGGCCCATACTTCTAACCTTAGAAGAAAAAGGAACGCGCCGCAAACTATTCCACATCCAGCGAGATTGTAATACATCCCACGCCTCCGCCCCCGTACACCCCAAAACCTTTACATCCAAAATACCCTACAAATTCCTGAGAAGGGCTCCTAATCCACAATCCCTAAGCCCTAAACCTAGCAATTCTGGTTTAAAATACATAGCGAAAGCGTGCGCCCCTACAACCCCTTAACCCTGACCCCGTGCCCTACACCGTAAACCCTGAGACCCTTCACAGCAAACCCTCTATTCTAAGTATCTAGGCCCTTACCCTAAACCCTAAACGCAATGCTGAACCCCATTCAGAGAGAGTATTTAGGCCAATTACAAGGTGGTCAGGATATAGGGTCTTGTCAATCGAACCTGAACCACAGGAGGAAGGCTTATGGGTTTGGCAGAAAGGCAAACACGATCGACCAAACTGCGCGGCGAGCGGCGATGATTAAAACCTTGAGGACATGCACGTAGATGTCAAAACTGGGCTTGTGCTTTCCAAGAAACATTGCATGTAAGTTGTTCCCAACATTCTGGGCCCCTGTTTGGTTATATTACGGTGCCTCATATTTAGGGGTACCTAAACCCTAAACCCTAAACCCCTAAACCTATTCAGGGATCTACCCATGAAGCTGCGCCATCTTAACCTCCCGCTCGCTAAAGCCCTCAAGCTCTAAAACCGTAAATCTCGGAGGTTTAGGGTTTAGGGTTTAGGGGTTTAGGGTTTAAGGAATTTGGGGTTTAGGGTTCAGGAGTTTGCAGACTCCCTATAACGAGGGTTACGACTCCGGATAATTTAGAGTTACAACTCCGGATAATAACACCTTTTAGGGGCTTTACAAGCAGAGAGACAAGCCTAGTCTAGCTCTATGCAGCTAGCACGCCCTGCGTACCTCCAACCCTCTGCTACAGGCTTACAAATGACTGCCGAAGGCCACATAGTGGGGATTTTGGGTTTAGGGCGTAGGAACTTCTGGGGTCGTCAAGGCACACACAAAAATCCTTAACCCAAGGCCCCGAGTATGGGGCCTTGATCTTGGGGCTCTCATAAATCTTTTCTGTGCCCTGCAAATATCTACGAGCTCCATTACAGCCCTTTTGCAGGACTTAGGAAACCCTAAGGCTTCCCTCAACCGGAGCTTATGATTAGAACCTCAGAGTGAGGCAAAAAGCGTACCAAGGATAAGCTTATGCTGTTACATAACATAAGAATACCGGAGGTAGCATGCGCAAAGCAGGTAAGGGTGTAGGGGCTAGGGTTTAGGGTGAAGGGATGGGGGGGTTGAGAACGAAGTTCCTTGACAACTCGGGTGGCTTCCCAAGATTAGGGGCCCTTTTTGGGGTTCCGTGGCCCTACACCCTAAACTCTAATCCATTATACGAGTTATAGTCTGAACGTCTGAACTCCTAATATCCTCTTTATCAGCGCCATAGTAGTACCCTGTATAATACCCTATACAACCCCCCTTTAAGAAGTTTAGACTACAGCTCATATCATAAATCCCTGACCTAAGCCTAAACTCTAACCCCCTCAACCCCCTAAACCCAAAGCGCAAGCCTGCTCAAGTTGACTTGTGCAATCTTGGCGAAACATCCTGACCTTTCAGGATGTGGCCAAACTGGTGAAATTCCAAAACGCAAGTTCGGAAATTAGTGGTTGCTGGCTCACCTATAGCATTTTCCAAGCCCGAAATACAGCCATTTTGGGACCACTGGTCTAGGGTTCAAATATTGTTTAGGTTTTGAGCCTAGGATTTGTGGTTTGCTTGCTGGCGCTCTAGGGAGAGCAAGGGCACCTGTAATTCTTCACCTACTCACCCTCAAGCAGCAGTATGTCTAGGTACATGAAGTCTGCGGATGTTGGAGGCCTGAGATCTTCACGTAAACCGTAAAGCCTAAACCCCAAACCCTTTACCCTAAACCCTAAACCCCTAAACCCTAAACCCCAAACCCGAACCCCCTAAACCCTAAACCCCAAACCCGAACCCCCTAAACCCTAAACCCTTTACCCTAAACCCTTAACATTAAACCCTAGACCCTAAACCCTTAACTACCATTAAACCCTAGACCCTAAAGCCTATACCCTAAACCCTTCAGGACCTTGAGCATCCTCCAAGGCCCCGATAGCTTGGGGAGCAGCATAGCTACTCTATGTGCCCTGGAGCTTCGGTAGACATCTTTTTCTGTTTAGGGTTTAGAGTTCAGGGTTCAGGGGTTGCATACTTTAGGGCTTAGATTGGGATAATGGAATATACAATGGAAACTATTATTTAGGGTTTAAGGTTTGGGGTGGTTTCTTAGGATTATGAAGCCCTAAACCCTAAATCACAGAACCTAGCAAATATTTTCAGGGAACATCTGGCCCGGCTCTAACATCTTTCTGGTGCAGCCCCTGTAGAATTCGGACGGACTTGAACAAATAGGACAGGTGAACGCGAAAGAAAGGTTGAAGGAAGGAGGGTTTAGTGTTTAGGGTTTAGGGAAATAGGTTGGTATATGAGTTGTAGTCTAAACTCCTAGTATCCGCCTAAAAAACCCCTATAACTACTCCCCTATTTAAGCCCCCTTTAAGACTCTAGCTCATCTTATTACGAAACGCTTGATTTGTCTGTAGCTGGAACTGTAAGGGGAATGTAGGTTCTGACTTGATTCTATCCTGAGCGTTTGCTTACGCATGCAGACAAGGAGAAAGAAACTACAACCCTAAACCAAAAACCATCAAACCCTAAATCCAGGGTAACTTCGAATAAGTGTGAAACACCATTTAGGGTGAGGTCGGGTGAGGTCACTTTAAGTTGCGCAACTTAAATCCTAGAACAACACCTGACCATGAGATTGCGAGGTTCGGCGCTTCGTGGCTCCTACATTGACCAGCCCTCGAGTAAACAGAGGGACCCAATACCTCTTAAATTGGAGTTTCGTACTTTAGGGGTTATATTGGGATGATGGAAAGTAAAATGGAGACTAGTATTTAGGGTTAGGATTTGCGGTTCAGGGTGCCGGAATGATGCTATGATCCCTTGCATGATTTGTTTAAGGGTATCTTCCATAATCAAGGGTTATCGGGCTCCCTGGATGGCCTGCCCAAGCACCCGATGACAAGATAACGAGGATGCATATGGACACCTGGAGGCAACGATACAAACGAGCTTTGCGCCGAAAAGTTCGACATCTTTACCGCCTTTTCAAGGTATAAGCCTACTTAAAGTAATCTTCAGCCAGGTAACGATATCACAATATCAAGTCACATAACTTCCTGTGCGTTGCAGTCAACTCGGCTGCTCTCGGTAGACTGTGTTGAGAAAGGATGCCCTATGCGAGCCTAGGGATCAACAGAACCCAGACCCCCAAAAGGATCTAAAAGTTAGATCCCTAGAACCATAAGGAAATTATATAAGGATTATATAGTTGTTAAAATGGGTCTATATGGGGGATCTGTTTTTTAGATCCTCCCAGGGGTCTGGGAATCAACATAGCCAGAACAAGATTAAGACTCGTGGAAATCATCAAGAGAATATTACACGTAACAAGAACAGCAATGACAACAGTCGCTATAGTCGTAGTAAGCTTGCTGACAATAGCAAACACAGTAGGGAGACGATTATGCTTCAAGATTACAACTTTGGCGATTTTATTCAGCTCCCCAGTGACTTGCGTTTTGGAAAGCACCTGCTGTGCCCAAAATCTTCTGTTCTCGCACTAGGGCTTAAGCCCAAAAAGTCTGCAATGACAATCGATTCGACCGGCATTTCTGGATAGAACTAAGAACCCAGAGCCCCAAAAGGATCTAAAAATTAGATCTCCTAGAACCATAGTGCAAATTATATAAGGATTATATCGGAGTTATAATGGGTCTATATAGGGGATCTGTTTTTTAGATCCTCCCAGGAGTCTGGGAAAGTGTTACACGTGTTGGGATTGAGTCTTCGAAGCTGGTACAAGGTTTGTACCTACCCTTCCCCAGGTATTCAAACCACATATACCATGACCATTTGGCATTTGGGCTCCTGGACTTGTCAACCAACAGCTTGGACCCCTCCAGCACCTCATGCTATCACTTTTCCTACGACCCCCTCCACATTCCCCCCTTCCCAGCCCTTAGCTTACCACAAATGAACCTGCTTGAGGCCTATTTGAGGGGGGAGACTTGGAGGAGTGCATGGGGGTGGAGGTTGGGATAATTGCGGTCGGCACAATTATAGTCACCACTGTTTAGATGGCTTGGTACGGTCGCTACAAGTAATTTTGCAGCAGTCCAAGTACAGCATACCGTGAGAGTTTAGCCATTGCGGTATACAAAGGTCATGCATGGCTTCACTATCAATGGAAGTAAATACTTCGTACCGGGGTTTTGCGCCTGATTGCGGGCATTAGAAGCTGAGCCTACTCAGAACTAGGCCCCCCCCTGCCCCCATGTATGACACTGACCAATCCTGAAGCCCTCATAGGAATGACTCGCGCTAAGCCCTAAACCCTAAACCCTAAGGTCTAAATCCTAAACCCTGAACCTACACCCTAAATAGTAGATCCCACTTTCTTTTCCAGTATCCATATATAATCCCTATATCTATATGGTAGTTTCCCAAAATAAAGGGACCCCAATTATAGACCCCAATATACTATAGTCCTTATTATTTGGACCCCCAAAAAAGGTACCCCTAATTTTGGGAAACCCCCATATATTAGAAAATAACCCCAATATAACCCTAATATAACCCCAATATAACCCTATATCTATATACCCCCGATATGAAACCCTGAACCGGTCTATGGGAAGATGTTCATCTTCGTAGCTGTACACTGGCAGATGAGACCTTGGTTTGTTCAGGGTTTCAGAGTGGGTTTAGGGTTTAGGGCTTAGGGTTTAGGGTTAGAAGGATTTAGGTTTAGGGTTGTTCAGGGTTGTTCAAGGTTTCAGCATGGTTTAGGGTGCGGTCTCCGTAGGCATATTGCGGAACAAGATTGGTTTCTGTAATAGTACTAATCCTATCACCCTAATGTTCAACCACCCCACCCAACTAATATTAAATGCTCCCAATATACGATCATATACCACAATGGTCAGTATTTAATATTAGGGGCGGTGGGGGTTTAATATTAGGGGAGAGGATTACCAAGAATGATCATACTAATCACTCTGTTTTAAAATAAACCAGGGATCATAGGAGATGGTCTGGTCATAGCTTGGGTGTTTTCCCTAAATTGGTGTGTTTAGGTCCCGTAGGGCTTGGGGTGTACGGTACCACCCAAAAAGAGGAAGATCAACATCTTGCCCTATATTGGGGACTATAGTATCTCCAGGAAAAAATACTCCTCATGTCATCTCATGTAGAGACTCCTCAGAGGAACATTGTCGCAGGAATCGCTGGGTTCTGTGTAAATCTTTTTGGGGTGATGGCCTCTTTTAGGTTTCTGATACTTTAAAAGGCCGTGGGGGGGAACTATAAGCACTAGTTTAGGCGAATATAGGGCTTGTAAGAGGGATCCACTCTCCCCTGAGCATGAGCATTACATGAGCTATAATCTAAGCTCCTAAAAGAGGGTTGCATAAGGAATAGTAAGGAATTATATAGGGGCCTACTATACTATAGGGGCTAATAAACGGGATACTGGGAGCTTAGACTATGGCTGGCATACTAAGGTCTCTAGACGGGAGGTTCATGGGCAGGGGTGAGTGCTGTTGTAAGCAGCCCGAATAACATTATAGTTCGTGACGAGAACAACTTTCCTGCGTACAAACTTTCCTATGAAACCCTACAGCCAAGTAGAAATACACGAGAATCTCCAAATTAACACGGAACCGAACTTGAAGCCCTCAACCTTAAATACCCTAAACCCTAAACCCTAAGCCCTAAACCCTAGACCCTAAATTCCCGGCCTTGAAGCCACGACTCTAAATCCTACACTTTAGATGGTCCTTACCCTAAATCCTTAACCCCTTATTCCTGAGCCCTGAACCATCCTTTTCCCAAAGCAAAGCCTAAATCCCCAACCCTAGACGTTAGCACCTAAGCCCCAAAACCTTTCACCCCCAAGATCCGAAGTTTAGGGTTTAATGGTGTAGGGTCCGAATCAAGAACCCTAAATCCTAAATCCTCAATAATGCTCCTGCAACCCTTCGACTAGGGCTGTAGCTGCTGTTCTTCAAAGCTGGACTGGCGCCACAGGAGAGAATACCATCCATGGCACAGTCCTAGGGTTGGGACTTAGGGTTTAGGGCTTAGGGTTTAAGGTGCAGGCTTTCAGGCGGAGGGTTTAAGGTTTAGGGTGTAGGGCTTAGGGTTTAGGGGTTAGTAAGAGCTTAGGGTTTAGAGTCCTTTCTACCTGGAGGTTCAAGATAAGTACAACCCACGTATGACTGGTACTTACGATCCAGTTGTGAACTTGTTAAGGGATCTAGCTGGCTTGTATTTGGGTTAGATATGAACCCTAAACTCTATGTTGGTTTTCGTGCGGCAGTGTGCCCACCAAACCCTAAGCCCCTTTGCCGTGTTAGTTTCAATCCTTAAGGGTCTAGGCTTTATGGATATGTAGGGTTGAGATTTGAAGGCTTCGGGCAGAGGATCCTGGGGCAGCCAGGATGTAAGGTTCAGGAAGGTTTAGGGTCTGCGATTCAAGATGTGGGTGGTTGTCAAATTTATGGTCTTTTTTTGGGTACCCTAAATATTAGGTGCCGTACTATAATAGGGATCCAAAAAGGGACCATAATTTTGACAACCACCCACGTATTATTTTCAGTGTCCGTGTTTAGGATTTGGGCCCAGTAATGCCCGGCTTGGGTTTTTAGTCTTCTGTGGCGGAGAAGCAAAAGATTTTCGGATTCGAGTCTGTTCCGAAACGGCCTGCCAAAAAATGAAAGCTACAACATATGGGATGCTGCTCTCCCTTAGCAGGGTAAAAACTAGAGGCAGCAACTGGGGCCCATGTTTTGTACGTGCAGAGTGAAAGCACGGTGCGTGACGCGATGCTCATGTGAGGCCGCAAAGCGAGTGTAGGTTCTGAACCTTAAACCCTAGCCCAAACCCTGAAGCCCTATCCCGCCACCCTTTGAGCATCAGCTTGTCAGTGAGAGAAAGCCTCATGAAAACTGAGGTGGATGATGATAGCAGTAACAAACCACTGAAACAATCGTTTTGACCTGCTCTCCGTCCTCTGCATCTTCGTGCTGAGTCCATGCGGCCACACAGCGAAGGTCTCAGTTTGATGTTTCTAGTGTACTTATCATGGTCCGGGCAAAATTCAGGGCTTAGGAACTGGACCTAAAACCCCCCCAACCCTGCACGATGACAAGAATTCGGGATTTTGGGGATCAAAATTCAAGGATTCCGTAGCCGTATGCGTTCCACACCCTAAACCCTACACCCTAAACCCAAACCCTACACAAAAAACCCTAAACCAACACTGATAAGGCAGACGTTCTGGGCGACCCCCCTAAACCCTAAACCCCGCCCACCCCCAAGCCCTGAACCTTGGAACGAACCTTGGAACTCGGGCAGTAGCGTCAAACACTCTTCTTCAGGCATAGGGCTGCTGTTCAGAAACTTAATCTAGGTTACTCTATTGGGGAAACCATGCTAATTACTATATATACCCATTACGTTAACTTGATTTAAGTTCCTTAACAGCAACCCAGGGTATAGTAGGCAACACGCTCAGAGCAGCAAGTGAGGGACTATTCTGGGGGTGAGGGCCCGTGGACGATCCGGGGATTATGAGAGCAATCCGAGATTGAAACCCTAGGGTTTAGGGTTTATAAAGGGACTTTACTGGGAACTCCAAACAGGGAACCCCAAGAATATAGTAGGAACATAATAGAATACAAGGACCCTGGTGGGTATATTCCTATTGTATTCCTTCTATATTCTTGGGGTTCCCTGATTGGGGTTCCCAATAAAGTCCCTTTAGTTTAGGGTTTCGGGATGACCTTAAAAACTCAAAAATCCTCAGCCGTGAGCGACGGATCCCCTTTTTCCTTATGGTGCTGGTTCCAACTGAGGGTTTTTGTCCATAACGTTTACGGTACGTAGTTAGTGGTTCGCAATACCTGCCTTTCCTTAGCTAGGAATGAAGGAATGGATGCTTGTAGTAGTGCCTGTATAAACCATTATAGTAGTTTCCATTTTTTTTTCCATTCCTTCATTCCCAGCTAACCAAAAGCAAAACATATGGAATCCGTATAACCTCCACATACCTCCCCTATTTCATTCTCCATGTCATGTTCCATGTGATTCTTGAGGATCCATGTTGGGTGCCCGCAGCTCCAATAATGATACAATCCTCTTAAGTAGATAGAATACGGAATTGCCTCATATCATATTAAGATCCCCATACATCCCATTTGTATCTACTTAAGGGGGACTAGAGTAAGAAAGAAGCGGAATCAGTTTTGGCCTGAATGGGGTCTCAAAGCTCTGCAGTTTAGGGCTTAATGTTTACGGTTGCTGTGCATGGGACCTGGTGACTACTTACTGAGCTTTTAGCTCTACTTATGCTTCCCGAAATGGCCTCAAAGGGGTTGCTTCGTTTTTAATAGCGAAGTAAGAGCTTTAGGGACTACGGAAGAAGAAGCTCCTGGGTTGTGAGTACGAAAAATACTTGCAGGGTCATACGACGTAGTACATGCTTATAACTGGGCTTAAAACCCAATTGCTACCTTACCTAAATGGCTGTAAGCGCTACCCCAAGTATACGTAAGGTTATAGCCCCAGCTCAACCCAGTTACGCAGTCCGAAGAAATTCTAAATGGGTGGTGCGCAAGGCAACTCGAAGCCATTCTCTGGGCAAGTACATATGCCCTAAAACCTAAGCCCACGCCCGAAAACCTAAATCCTCGAGTTGCTTAACAAACGATATCGCGCAAAGCCATGCCCACAGATCCGCGCAAATGACATGTACGCGCAATTTGAGGCCTTGCCCAAATTCGGGCATGTGCTCCACGGTGATAACTACACCGTCTTGAATGTGTAGGGTAGCTACATGTCTCTTGGGAAATAATAACATGGGAAGGACCAGTACTCGTTGGAGTCAGGTGCAGGAAAAGTACCTGTTGGAGTTCGGATTTGATTTGAAGCTTAGTTGAGTGTGCACTTATGATACGTTACTGTTCTTCGCCCCCAATTTTGGCTACACCTGAGGTTACATATGATTTTGAGACTCACAGGCTTCCAAGAATTTCCTGGTTTTGGGAGTTTTGGGGATCAGGCGATTTATGGCGAGTGATCAGGAGCCTGAGTCCTGTGGCGTTGGCAGAAATTGCATAAACGTCCTAAACCCTAAATATGACCCCTATATAACCCCTATATAGCCCCATATAACCCTAAACACCCGAATGACAATCTTAGAGGAATCTTTGGCAACCCGTAAAGCAGCACTTTTCACGCCTTTTGAATATTTGAGGTGAGTCTGCGAAGCACAGAATTCAGTGTAATGGGCCCATGGCCGATTCAGACTTTTGGGTATCTTTGGGCGCGATTGACCAAGCCCACGCGCCTCTAAACCCTACATCCCAAACCTTCAGCCTCCTCATTCGTGCCTGGGATTAATGTGCATACGGGTGCTTCCAGAAATCGGAGGCTTCAGGTGTCGACTCAAGGGTTCCGGTTGTAATATTTTGGATGTCCATATTGGTTCCCCCTATGCTTTCAACACCACGTGGTTCATATGCAGCTCCAACATTGCGATGTTTGATCATGACAAAACAAATCAGCGTCCCGAGCCCTGCAACACCGCTATGGCGGATACACAAAATCATGCATGAGAAATATGGTGCTATAGCATTATGGTGCTATAGTAGAATAACGTCCTGCAAGATTTTTTGGTATCAACAGTCGTTACGAAGATCCTTCGTATTTTCCGAAAAAGTTACCAAGCTTTCGCTTCTGGACATAAACTGCAAGATGTCACGGCTCCATGCGCAATTGACACTGAGCCGAGTCGGTGGGGCTCAGTTTTAATGCGTGCCCATCATCAGTAACAAAACAGACGCTGCTGCGGTCTTAGAGGTTCTGCAAATCTTATTGATGCCCCACAACCTTTGAATGGCGTTGCTGCCCGGGCGTCCCTTTTGTTTGTATCTTCTGTGCAGAATGACTATTCAACACAAAAAGGTTTGTAAAACATGGAACTTCCCTAATCACCCAGAACAATACTTAATATGACAAGCCCCGCAATTACTTCTGGGGATTGCGAACAGAAGGAAGGATGCAAGCTAATGGCTCCCAAAGGAAAGCCCCGTCTGCATTCACCACTGTTCCTATGCAAGAAGCGAAAACTAGATATGTCTTGAAACCCTAAATCTTCAGGCCGAAAACCTATGAGCAGCAAGCTAACCCCAAAATCCGAGTTGTTAAGCTGTAATCTTAGACATCCCCTCTTGCTAAGCCCGAAAACCCACAACCGCGCACGCGTAGCAAAAAAATCCAAGACGAAGGCGCTGAATCTGAGGCACTGCCTAAACCCCAAAAGTATGTAAAACAATGACATTTTTGGCACGCTTCATGGGTTTCGGGCTGTTATTGTACCTCCTTTTAGGGCGCAGGTAGGCCCGAAGTCCTAGCCTAGCGGGCTCTCAATCTTGCTGTCCACAAAACACCTTGAACTCTAGAGGTTTAGGCTTTAGGGTATGATTTTCGGGTTTAGACAAGGGGCTGCATGTGCATTTTGGTCGCCTTTTGGGCACCTTATGCAATAAGGGGTATAGGGCTTAATAAACCTTAATCCCTAAACCCTAAACCCCCTAAACCCTAAACCCGATGATTGGAGTTTCAGAAAAGATCCGACTTCAAAATCCCGCAAGGATGCCGATATGTCTAGTTTCCTGAAATAACACAAAATTTAGGGTTTAGGGTTTAGGGTTTATGTTTTAGGGTTTAGGGTTTATGACTCCCATATATATATATATATATATCTATCCTTATTCTTGGGACCGCCACAAAGGTGTAGGGTTTCATTCTTGGGACCCCCCAAAAAAGTTTAGGGTTACGGCTTTATTCTTGGGACGCCAAAAAGGGTTCACGGCTTTATTCTTGGGACCCCAACAGTACACCTAATTTTGGAAAACCTCCATATGTGTTTGGGCTTATTGAGATAGTGCCATGAAAGCTATTTGATGTCAGTAAGCTTGGAATGACCCTAAACCTTAAACCCTAAACCCTAAGGGCCCTAAACCCTGAACAAACCGCCTGTGCCCGAAAACTGCCCCGGGGAAACAGCCTTGACACTAAAGAACCATTGTCTCAACTCCTCGTATCCCCTTCATATCCTCCTTAATAATGGAGAATCAAATGGAAAAGAACATGGAAAATGAAATGGAAACTGGGATTATATAGGGGATTATAAGGGTTAGAGTCTAAACTCCTAGTATCCCCCTTTATAACCATTATAGTAGACCCCTATACATTCCCCTATTTGACGCCCCTTGAAGAAGTTTAGACTACAGCTCATGAGGTGGATCTCCCGCTTCTTGAAATTTAGGGTTTAGGGTTTACGGTTTAGGGAAATCTAGCCTCCTAGACCTTCGTAAGCGCTAAAATTGGAAGAGCGTCGCTTGATTCATGGGTTCCCTTGCTGTACTACGCCCCCGGCAGTTCCTGCTCTATTAGTCCTACCCCCTAAACCCCTCATATCCCTACATAACCCTTTTTCGAAGGGGTACTAGATGGATGAAATCGGGACTGAACAACTTGTAAGTACTTGGAGGTTCATGGGACTTAGTAACTACTTATAACTGGGCTTATAACCCTACTTAAAACCCCCCTAAATGGCCTTATAGGGGGTACCCCAGTTATAAGTAGGGTTATAACCCCAGCTATAACTAGTTACTAAGTCCCATGAACCTCCAAGTACCTCCCACATCCCGTACAAGGTCCTTTGGAGCCTTCAAGGCGGGTTCGCCGTGTGATCAGTCAAGTAGTGGTGGGGATGGTGGTTACTGAGGGCTTATGATTTAGGGTTTAGGGTACTTGAAGGTTCATGGGACTGAGGAACTATTCGTAACTGGGTATAACCCTAATTACAACTCCATCTACCCAGAATATGGTACAATGATGTAACTTACTTAACCACAACAGCGAAAAGCAAATCAAAACTAAACCCTAAACAGTAGTTTCCACTTTACGGTCCATTATCCCTACAGAACCCCTGTAAGAAACAAACCTCAACAAAAGAAGCCCAGCTACCCTGGCCCGAGCAAAAGGAGTCGCAGCTCTTCTCTGGCGAGTCAGCAAGCACCTTGCTTTCTGGTGTCTAGGGTTAGGGTTTCGGGTTCAGGAGCAAGGGTTTAGGGTTCAGGAGAAAGGGTTTAGGGTTTAGGGTTGAGAGCTTAGGATTTGGGGCTCTGAGTTTAGGGATTACGGTTCAGGACGTAGGGTTTAGGATTTAGGGTAGGAGGGTCAGGGGGACTTAGTAAGGCGGATAATGAAATGTGTCGGGTGGCGAACTGCGTTTCAGGGATTAAAATCCAGCTCTTCGAACTCGGGGCAACATAACGCGACAAAACCGCTCTGGCGCATGTGCTCAAGAGATGCACAGGGCAGCGCCCCGTGCTTGATGAGGGGCTCCAGCCTTTGATCTGAGGCCCTAAACCCTAAACCCAGAACCCTAAATAGTAGTTTCCATTCTTTTTTCATTATCCCAATAGAACCCCAATATGAGCTATAGTCTAAACTCCTAGAATCCTCCTTCATATCCCCCCATTCTAATGCCTTTTATTTCCCCCTATATCACCCCTTCAAGGAGTTTAGAACATAGCTCATATAACCCCAACATACGACTAGTCGGCTTCCTAAACCCTAAACGCTATGCTTCTGGCTTCAAGTGAAAAGCTCAGCCCTTCATCCCAAACCCTTCGTCCAAAGGTCACGGTTTAGGGTTTAGGATTTAGGGCTTAGGTTTCAGAACCTGGCAATTTTCAAGCAATTTTGAAGCCTGAAATGGGGTTCTCTTTTACACAGACCCCTAACTAAACCCTAAACCACCATTTACTTACTGATGCTGAAGGGGGGGTGGATGTAGGGACTAGTATAGGGGTATATATGGGGGTTGCCGTGAATTAGTGGTCCCTTTTTGGGGGATCCCTATAATCAGGATTATGGTATTTTGGGATCTATATTGGGACCGTCCGACTTGTGGGAAGCTGCCATATGGGGAGTAGATAGGGATTATTATAAGGTTATTATAAGGATCCACTCCCCCAGTCTTCCTTCAAGTTTAAGGTGAGGGCAGATGAGGGCATTACGCGCTGCCCGAACAATTGCAGTTTCCCTTCATACAAACAAGAAAGCGCCCTCCCCCCCCCCTCCCCGCTACCCTTATTATTTCAGGTTTCCACCGTGGGTCCCCCTACTACCAATCAGCCCTAGTTGTCCCTGAATGACCATAATGGGAAGCTATGCGGGGGTGTGGAATCGGGGAGTCATTCAGGCCGGGTAGCAGGCAGATCCATGAATAATGGAGGACGTGTGTGACAAGTGGTGGGGGGGGGGGCTATTTAACATCAGTATGAAGGGAATAGTTGCTTCCCCTGCCCATTGTGAAGTACTCCCCACATGCTGTCATGACTACAACCACAGGGAAAATCTGGTTTTAGGAGCTGGAGTGGACTCTAAGCACTGGACCAAAATACCCCCCCATCAGAGCATCCTGAAATCCAAAACCTGAACCGAAAACCCGAAAGCAGAAACTAACAGTGTAGACCCGTGATTGATAACCCCCCTCCCGTTCATAGGGATTGTAATAGGGGTCTTAATGTTAAGTAAGGCCTTAAAACAAAGGGGCTTATTGATCACGGGCCTACATTTGGTAGATCCCCAAAATCAGGGGACCCCAAAATAGACCCGAAATACTAGGGTCCTTGTTCGAGGGACCCCTCAAAAAGGTACCCTAATTTTGGGAAACTTTAGACCCTAAACCCTAAATTGTAGTTTCCATTTTCTTGTGCATTCTCCCTATATAACCTCCATATACCCCTATAAACCCCCTTAAACAGTACTCCCATTTAGGCTTAAGCTCTCGACCCTTGAGCCAACGAAGTCTAGCAACTCGGCACCCGTCTCGGGAGCACCACTTCTCGACGTCCTATCTAGGGACTTTGGGAGGGACCCCTAATGGGGACCCTTGTAGCTTATGGGGGTTAATATGGGAACTACCTAGGGATATAGGGGTTATATATAATGACTATACAAGGTTATATATGGTAATAGGCTTAAGGGTCCCTATTAGAGGTCCCTCCTAAAGTCCTTAGACTATCTTCACTTAGCTTCCGGAATCTGGAAGGCCGGGAAGGACTTAGTATGTAACTAGGGTGACCTCAACCCCTAAACTCTAAAACCTTGCGGGGTTAGAGGACCAGCCCCGTTCCAACAGCTCTTTGATAAGGTTTGCTTATTGCTGGTTCGCAGGACTATGTAATATTATAGGGTTTAGGTGTAGGGTTTTGTCTGAAATCCCAGGGTTTAGGGCTTAGGTTCCATGAGCCATCAGTAAGTCTAGCTCCTTTGTATATGCGCTTTTCAGAGGCAAGCCTTTTCGATATCTGTTTAAGGAGGGTTTAGGGCTTACTTGGAGGGTCAGGGGGACTTGATAAGTGGGTTAAAGAATGGACATAACCGGGGGTATCATATGGCCTATAGGGGTTCTGGGTATGCTTACTAAGTCCCCCGCGCCCTCCAACTGGGGTTCAGGAGCATTCCCCAAACTTTGAACACAGAAGCCAGCCCCAAGTCATGACAAAGAGCTCTGAGGACTATGGCAGCGGAGCTTCCCCAAGCTAAGAAGGGGCCTTATATAAGCTGTATCTACCGAACGGTTTAGCGTCTAGGGTTTAGGGCACACCTTATACAATGCCCGAGAACCCCTGTAGACCCTATGCAAGTAACTTACCCTCCTAAACCCTAAACCTTAAACCCTAAAACCCTGTAGTTTTTGTTAAGTAGAAAGGTTTTGTTCCCAAATGGACCCTCTACAAGAAGAAGAGAGGCTCTCGGCCTGGTTGGATGGGAAGGAGCTATAGTCCACCTTAAGTAGTCGGGTATATTTTAATAAGATCCCCATATACCCCATATTCTATCCACTTAAGGGGGACTATAAGCCGGAGCGTTTGGTTCTGTCAAGGCTTCCCATGCTCGTGAAGGCCGTGCGTCTTCAAAAACCTTTTTTAGGCACAGAGGAGATGTCCCCTGCTGACCCTAGACCCAATCTCCTTGGCTTGGCCTTTGCGCAGCCTCCTTCCATGTTGTAGGCCCAGCAGAGTCTTTCTCCGTCCCTTGTTTGGAACCATTTGCCTATGAGTTTGCAAGGCACTGGTCTTGAAAAGGCCTCTGTCGGCTTCCCTAGAGTGTGATGATCTGGAAGTTCTAAAACTCCAAAGAACTTCATGACTGCTTACAGCTAAGTTAGAACCCTGGTTATCCCTTGAAGCAAATTTGCAGTACAAGTTTACATGATAGTGGCGAGTTTAGGCTTTAGGTTGGAGAGTTTATAGTTTAGGGAAAGCCCAAAATTCTAAACCCTAAACCCTAAACCTCAAACCCTAAACCTTAAACCCTAAACCTTAAACCCTAAACCTTAAACCCTAAACCCTAAAACCCTTATTTCTCACCTCTCCCTCCCGCCACCCTGCACCCTAAACCGTGGGAAGCTGCACGAGCGCCAGCCTCAAGGAATCCGAGGTTTAGGGTTTAGGGTTTAGGGTTTTGGGTTTAGGCACCTAGATAATCGACCCATTTGAGTAGTGCCTATTTTGGTGTTGAACCTAGTAAGATAATATTCCTTATATAAAATACTATACCCCAAAAGGAGGATAGAATCTTACTCTATATTGGGTACCATAGTATCCCCAAATTAAATATTACTCATCTTAGTTTGGGGGCGGATATGTCAACCCTACAGCAAGTCCAGCCAAAAAGTACTCCTAAGATCATGTTTTAAGGGTCCTACTAACTGAATGGATCCAACGTGATGCATCGGCCTAAATATTTTTCTGTATGCTTTTGAGGTCTATTTGAGGCACTGTACACTGTAGTCATATCGAACCTAGGACCTGTGACCATAAATTTGTAATTATTTCAGCCCCTACACTATCCATGTAGGAATCCGTCTGGGCCCTAAGTATGTGATCCATTGCATAGATTAGCCTCCGCACTTGGATACCCAATGCATACACTGTGAGTGACGCCAACATTCATAAGTAGCCCAAAGCCCGTAAAACAGACATTTCATGTACCTCGTAGATACGTGGATATCCCTCATGCGCGCGACCAGCATACCATAAACCCTAAGCCCTGAAGGACTTTTTACCCCTATACCCTTCCTATATAACGTAAATATAACCCTAATATAACCCCATATATCCCCTATAT
>CAJNIZ010042824.1:45307-60618 GCA_905231905.1 Symbiodinium pilosum
TTTAGGGTTTAGGGTCTAAGGAGTCTAGGGTCTAGGGTTCCGCGGTTGCTTATATGAACCAATTTAGGCCCATAGCAGTCCTTGAAATAACAGAGGCACTTAGGATTTGGAGGGACTCAGTAAGGGGGTTAATGCTGGGCTGAACTGAGGTTATTACGTGTTATAGGGGATATGGGTGGTTGTCAAAATTGTGGTCCCTTTTTGGGTACCCTATATACTAGGGGCCGTGTTATAATAGGGACCCAAAAAGGGACCACAATTTTGACAACCACCCATACAAAGATATTTACTAAGTCCACCTGACCCTCTAAGTAGGTTCCCCTAAATCAGAAAGATTATATAAGGATAATTAGAGCTAGGGGAACCTAAGGGTTGTGGTATAGCTAGGAGCAGTAGGGGAACCCATGAAGCCCCGGCCTGGTAACGCCTGGAATCAACTTTCACTAGTTTTCATAGACAGGGCGCGGGGCCCCAACATACATCCCACCTCGCTATGGGAACCGCTAGAAAGGGACCACAACTTCTTGGAAGCTGAAACCCTACACACCTACATATCTCAATCTGTACATACACATCCCTATATGACCTTACATCAGCCTCTGTCAGCACTAGAAACTAGAAATCCAGTCTGAAGGACCCTCCGCCCAATTTTTGGAAACCATAAGGCCCTAAACTCTATCCTATACCCCATTTTCTGCGGGGCCTTGAGCTGAACTCCATTAACGCATGCTGCCGCAGCAAACACTTCCTGCAAAGTGCTCTACTGGTGCTTATTCTCAAGGGGGAGTGGGAGAGAAAATATAGGTACCATTATAGAGGTATTTCTGCAAATTCTATTATAGGGATTCTTGTAGGAATCCACTCCCCCCTCTTCCTTAAACACGAGCAAGGTGTGGTAAGTCGCAAGTCGACGTGCAAAGGCTTGGGGTTCAGGGTATGGGGTATAGGGTGAAGGGTTCAAGGTTTAGGGGTCTGGGGTTTCGGATAAAGGGTTTAGAGTTGAAAAGAGAAGAATTTCAGTAAATGCAACACTGTCTCCTAGTACTCATCTAAAGAATGACTTGATGAACATGTGGTGGCTGAAACGAATTATGTACACGACAGCGAAAACCACGTCTAAATGAGAAAAAGAATGTTCCAGCAAACTTACCTATCCTATGAACAGATCCTTGGACAAGGTAAATCCTTAGTGCCTGAGCAGACATGCATAAAGCATTGATATACGCAGGCGGGTGTATGGACTACATCCCGCGATGTGCACACTTTGATGTGTATAGACAATTTGATGACGCTGTAGTAACCACGCACACCTTTTAGCACGAAGCATTGCCCAGTAAATGGCAGGCTTTTAAAGCAGCTGCTGAAACGCGACATAGAAGTAACAAATTCATGGTATAATCGAGTAAGATCTTCGCTCTTAATCACAAGAACGACAGAGGATTCATAGGCAACAACAACTGCAGATGAAGAAGGCTTAACCAGCAAGCGCATAGGAAATGATGGAATATCAGCGTCGGAATGTTAGAGATATCCCATAACACAGATCAACGAAGTGGTGCCTTTGTTTCCTTAGGAGAGGCGTGCTATTATCAAAGCATTCACGGTGGAAAGACAACATATTCTGCGTTAACTGTGTCAGAAGAGGAGACCTCAATAATTAGTACCTAGACCCGTTTATATAAATCAGCTGCTACCACAATACCATAATGTCAAGATGCATGAAGCACATTTGACACTTACTGGTAACAGTATTTCGGTACATCATGCTTCATTCAATTGCCTCACAATTCACGAAGATGATGTGGACAACGGGTATGGATGTAAATTGTAAGTGGGGAGACTGGCTGATCATTTTTGGTAGCGGGTTATAAAGGGACATACAGGTATTATTCTCCCCAAATAATGGAGAATCAAATGGAAAAGAAAGCGGAAAATCAAATTGAAACTGGGTTTATGTAGCAGCTTATAATGGGACAAAGTTTGGGATTGGAGGCTTGAAGGCAAGAAAATCATTGCAATACCCTCGCAGTCATACACACATACATATTTAAATGAAGTGCCTGAACTTCCACAAGCTAGTATTGTAATTATATGGGGCTTTCTCAAAGTTATATTACGGTACCTTACATTCAGGGGTACCAAAATGGGACGCCCAGTTTTGGGAACTACCCATATCAATTTGGTCTGAACTCCTAGTATCCCCCTGAGTAGCCATACTCGCCTATATAATCCGTTTGGCACTTCCCTTCTAAGGAGTTTAGACTATAGCTCATATCAGTTTGGTTTAAGATTTAGGTTTGGCTTTCTGTGAGGCGTGCATTTCCCAGCTCATTTAAAGTAACGATGTTTTTGTGGACGAGCTTGCTGATTGTGCAGGTGGCTTTGGTTTCAGATTGCGGGGATAGCGTGTAGGATAAAGTCAAGGACATGCTAGTTGGCTTTGATTTGGGTTTTATTGGGGGTGTTGATGTTGTAAGCTGGTTCAGAAACCCTAAACCCTAAACCCTAAAGCCTGGAGACCTTATAGGAGCTCTACAATTTCCCTAGACCTAGAATAGAATTCTTACAAATAATTCCTCCGGGTTCTACTATGATCTAAGGTTGAAACCATGGGACCCTAGTCTGGGCCCCTAACCCTGGGATCCATATATACATACGATATACCCTATATGCACCCTCAAGGGTCCCTAGAATCCCCCTAAAAGGCCGAAGGGCCTGCATATGGGGCCCGTTCTTCAAACTTAGACAAGATAAAAAGAAAACAACTTCTAAGCAGACCGCAGATGTGAGGTCTGGGATCAGCCTCTGCTTGCTGTAGCTCCTGGCCTGCCTCGTTATAAGGGCCTCAACATTAGGATCCCTTTTATAATCCCTATTAAGGGGAGGGGGTTTATACATCAGAGATCTCGGTAAAACCCTAAGTATACCCTGAACTATCGTGGGTAATGTGTAGGACCCTGGAGGGAAATCTACTTTCTAGGTCCTTTCCCGGGTCTGAGAACTAGGATTTTGGACTACTCCATATTCTATCTACTTAAGAGGGGCTATAGGGAACTACAGTAAACAAAAAACCAGTGTTTTCATTGATTCATGTAGGGTCCAAAATCATTACCAACATCATTTTAAGGTCTACTTGAGGTACCGTATGCTGGAAATGCACAATTAGGATGTCCTTGAGGGGGGGTGGTCCAAGGGGGGGGGGTAGGTAACTTAGTAATCCCCGTTAATCCCCATTATTCCCTTACACTCCCTAAGCTTCCGTAAGGTTCCCCAAGGCTCCCTTGTGCCCTCTCCCCCCTTGAACCACCCCCCCTTCAGGATCCTATAACACAGAATGCTACCCAGACCCCTGGGAGGATCTAAATAATAGATCCCCTATATAACCCCTATATACTCCTTATATAATTTCCCCCATGGTTCTAGGGGATCTAACTTTTAGATCCTTTTGGGGGTCTGGGTAGTTAGCATCTCGGCTCCATGCTAGCCAGAAGTCTTATTCTCTATGAACCTTAGGGTTTTCAGGGAGTGTTCCTTTGGACCCTTAGGGTTTGTACCCTTGGGTTTTGGGTCCCTAAACCATGGAATATGGCCCTCAATAAGGGTATTTGGGACCCAAAACTTAGGGGTACAAACATTAGGGGTACAAACTTAAAGTCTTTGAGGTTTAGGGTGGCTAATCCAGGTACAGCCAGTAAACGAAATCTCAACTGCCTAACAGCCCATGAAACATGCCAAACCTCACCCCCGGAGCCCTGAACCCTAAACATCCACAAACCGCAATCATAAACCTTAAGCCCTAAACCCTGAAACCAAGTCTGAAATCCGAAGCCCGGCCCTAACCCCAAAGCTCTGTCAATCCCACCTTCTTTGCAGCAAGCTTAGGTGCGGCTGCAGCCGTGCGATAATAACCTTGAGCGAGTTTCGCACTACAGTACAAAAAGTCCTGCATGACCCTGAGTACCCCAAACCTTGGGGATTATGGTGTTATGGTATACTAAACCCTAAACCCTAAAGTCATGCAGATTTTTAGTATCAACAATAGGAGGGTGCCAATGAAGGACCCTGGAGACGTGTCGGACTAGGATTTAGGGTTGAAGGTTCAGGGTTGTGGATCATGCTGGCCCCTTTATTGGGGATTCCGGGTTTAGGGTTTAGGAGGTTGCTATTGGGGATTGTATAGGGATGATTTCAAGAACCTTGCTCAAGTCATGGGAATTAATGACAAGCTGGTCCATGCATAGTCAGAAAGCTAGGAGATCCCAATAGTCAACTTGCAAGCCCTACCTACTTCTTGCCTCCCTAGCCTACATTGGCCATGCGGTTTAGAGTTTAGGGTTAAGGGCCTACATCTCTCTTGAGAGAGCCCCCACATTGATCCTGCTGTGATTTTTTTCATCCTAGACCTTAAACCCTACTTGGAGGGTCAGGGAGACTTAGTAAGTAGGTTAATAACCCCTATAACCCATATAGTAAGCCCACTTATCCCCTTTATTACCTACTTACTAAGTCCCCCTGACCCCCCAAGTAAACCCTGAACCCTACACCCTAAGCCCTTTTCCACGCAGTATTTACTCCAATCCCTAAACCTTATAGAAGCTCTTTGAGAAAGTCCCTTCTGAGCGTGCTTTATGAGGGGTTCTCTTATGAGTTCTTAGGTGAGCTTTAGTCTAAACTCCTAGGAACCCCCTTAACAACCACAAAAACACCCGCCTCTTTAATCCCCTTCGAGGAGTTTAGACCCCTAAACCCTTAACCCCCCTTTCAGGAGTTTAGACTACAGCCCATATGGTACCTGGTAACATCTTTGCAAGCCTTGCTTAGGAGCTTCTTCGGGATGGCAAATCAGCAATCCATCCGCGATCTCTGTGATTTGGATATTGCCCCCGTGGCTTAGGATTTACGTAGGGTGTGGCGTAACCCCCACGCTATGACAGTCATATATAGGACTCTTCTTGCGGACTTAGTATGCACGAACATTACAATATGTGGGACTGTTATTAACTGTTATTAGGTGGGGGCGGTACCTAATCTATGGACCCCCTTCTAGCCTCTACATGTCCTTATGCCTTTGGATTCTTATGAGCACTGTTGTTGCTACAAACATTGCACGATTGAGGTCTAGAACTGAGGGCTTCTATGGTCAAGGGTTTGGGGTTCTGGGCTCGGGTTCTTGCTTGGGCGCAGTGTCGATATATAGAGACGCAGAAGATTCAGACCTACTTTGTAGGTTGGGGGACTTCATCACATATAGGGGTTATATAGGGATAACGGAAAAGAAAATTGAAACTACTATAACGGATTATATAGGATTTAGGGCTTAGGGCCCCGCAAGCAAATAGAATATGGCGTTGGGTACATTAGATTAATATCCCCATATACCCCATATTCTCTGAACTTAAGGGGGACTATAGTAACAAGATAACGATGGAGATAACTTGGGTCATTGCGTGGCTCATGCGGGTTGTATGTATACTTGGTAATGGTAAGTCGCCCGCCGAGTTCTCAGAGCTTGAACTCCGAACCTCAAAATTCAAAACGTGCACGCGCAAATCCAAACTTGGTCTAAAAGGGGTCTATAGGATATTACTTGGCCATAACTTGGGTCTTTTCCGACCATGAGACTTCACCATTAGGAGCCAGATAGGGATAGGCTGCACAACTTACGAGGTCTTGTAGACCGTGATGGTGGGTCTCGCCATTCAGGGTTCACTAATCCTAAGCCCTAAACCCTCAATCCTAATACCATCACTTCAAGAGGAATTATTGCAGAACCCGAAACACCAAGAAAGTCATTTGTGAAGCAAGCAAGCCGGGAAATAAAGTCAACCCTGCCATTCCTTCTACCTGTTTCCTGTTTCAAAGGATAATATTCGGGTAATATTGGGGTAATGCTACCCTATCATTTCTTCCCTAGAAGCCACACTTTACGTGTCATCTTCCATTTTCTTTTCCGTTTAATTCCCCATTGTTGGGGCTATGTGCAACCATACAAAAGCTGCATTTTTCCATTCCCTAAACTCTGAACCCTAAACAACCACAGGTAAGACAAGGACTTTGTGGCGGGCCTCGTTGAACGGAGTTCTCCACTGGCCACGTCGCTTGAACCTCGCCGCCTTGCAGGACAGTGTACTTCGGTCTTGCTTTCAAGGTTAAGGGCTTAGGGTTTTTAATAGGAACCCTAAACCCTAAACCCTCGACCCTAAAACGCCTAAAAGAACCCCAGTCAAAACTCACATGAAATCTAGAAACAGGCCCTCTGTAGCCTGCATTCCGGCAAACACCAACGAGACTTGGCCTAAAGTAACGTTCCCAAAATGGAGAAGTTTGTATAGGGACCCGCAACAGAATAGGAACCCCGCCATAGGGACTCATATTGTAATATTGTAAGTAATGAGTGTAATCCCAAAGCCCTAAACCGTAATCCCCACTGGAGTTTCTCAAAAAACAATTGAAATCGTATGGGGGAGCCCTGTACCCTCCTTCCATTCACCAGAGAAATACTTGGAAGCTCATGGGACTTGGTGACCACTCATTAGTGGGCTCATAACCTTACTGATATTCCGCCTGAATGTCCTGGTAGGGCTACCTCACTTTGGATTAGAAGCAGCGCTATAACTCAGTTCTATGTAATTACTTGATCTCATGAATCTCCAAGTGATGCACAGAGAAGCCTAGTCCTAGGGAGGGTCACTCTTCATGGGTTCTCGGGAGGCGAGTTGTGAAGACTTCCATCCACTGCAAAGTTGCAGAGTCTGAGGCTTTCGGAAGAAGGCCCCCTACACCCTAAACCCTAACCCCTGAACCCTAAACAGTGTGGTTTCAGGGATGTAGTATTTTGGGGTACATGTAGGACACCTAAGCCTGAAAATGCTCATCTGCAACACCTAGCAAGAATTGGAAGACTTGCGGTAGTGCAAGCTTGCCTCCATCAACTGTATTCTGAGCATCCAATTTTTTTCGGGCGTCCTGTAGCATAGGTCCGTAACCCTACTTTCTAGCAACCATGAACAGAACCCTAAACCCTGAATGCTAAACCCTGAACCCTAAACGCTAAATCATAAACCTAAGCCCTAAACCCTAAACCCTGGAGCCAGTGGCCAGCAGCCTGCACCGTAGATGGTGACCGTAGCCCTCTGCTTGTCGCAGATCTGCCTTGGAGGCGTACTTGGAGTTTGGGTTTAGGGTTTAGGGATTAACGGTTTCGGGTTCAGGGATAAGGGCTTTAGGGCTTCGGGGTTTAGGGTTTAGGTTCTAGGTATTAGGGTTTAGGGTTTCTCAACAATGACAAAAAAAGCACACAAAACACCTGGCAAACTACGCACACATTTCCCCCTACTTGCAGCTTATGGGACCTACGCTATTTATACTTGCTCTACATGAGCTATAGTCTAAACTCCTAGTATACCCCTTAATAATCACTATACTACTCCCCTATGTAATCCCCTATCAGCCCTCCTCAGGGGGTTTCGACTATAGCTCACATGGATTTCTGAGAAACTTCTAAAATCCCAGGAACCCTAAACCTTAAACCCTAAACCCTAACCCGACGCCCAAAATCCCAACCTACCAGATGCTTACAGGGATCCCCATAGAAGTGTCTGAACCATCCCTGCCACTGGTCCCTAGCACGCACTCCCTGGGCTCTAGGGTGTAGGGATTCGGGTTTAGGGTTACCCTCAGCCCCCAACTCCTACACTCCAAGCCCTAAATCCTAAAGCTCCAAATCCTAAACCCGAAGCACCCAAGACGACATGAACATTACATGGGGTGTCGATTCCGGATCTTCCCATTTCCTTGATGATATGCTCTCTGAAGTGTAAAGTTTAACAGAAAGATGAAACCTCCAAAGCCGAACCCCAAACCCTAAAACTCAAATCCTTGATCCTAAACCTAAACCCACAAATCCCATGGCCGAAATCATGAACCCTAAGCGTTGAATCCTAAACCCTAAACCCCTAAACCCTCAATACTAAACCCTAAGCCCTAAACCCCTAAACCCTAACCCCTAAACCCTAAAACCCTGGCCCCCTAGTATGGGCCCTTGAACCTGGGATCCCTATATACCTACTAGATTCTCTAATAGGGTTTGGGTTTTAGGGTTTAGGTTTTAAGGTTTAAGGCTTTAGGTTTTAAGGTTCAAGGCTTTAGGTTTTAAGGTTTAAGGCTTTAGGTTTTAAGGTTTAGGGAATCCCGCCTAAACCACCCTAAGCCCTAAACCCTTAAGCTTTGAAATCTTGTGAAAAGCGACAGGCCGACGAAGCCGGCATCTGGGAAGTAGTGCTTTAGACTGCCTGGCTCTGCTGTTCAAAGGGATTTGGGGTTTCAGGGCTTAGGATTTAGGATTTAGGGCGGTTTAGGGCGTGTTTTCATTGTGTTCATTTCTGGAGTTTTGGTCACAGTTTTGAGCGGAGTTTTGGCTTTTGCTTTTTGCTTTTTGGCCATATACAACTTCTGTTCATTCTGATCTCAAAGGTTTAGGATTTTAGGGTCTAATAATTTATGGTTTAGGGTGTGGGGTTTAGGATTTGGATTTTAGCACCAACCTCGATGAGGCAGAATCGACATGAAACATGGAGTCGAAAAGTGAGTCATATAGGGTTTGCAGAAGGATATGTATTTGGCAGCAAGTCAGTTTTGGTACACCCCTTCCCAAAAACGAACCCTATGACTATCATAGGACTTGTATAGGTTCCTTATAACCCCAAACCCTAAACCCTATAGGTTCCTTATCATAGCCAGTGGGGCTGCTGCCCCCAAGAATCATTACTGTTGATGTCCGCATGTAGGGATGTTTAGGGGTTTAGGGTTTAGGTTTAGGGCTTATGGCTTAGGGCTTACAGTACTGTAGGACTCCCTGCATTAACAGCGTACATTCGAGCTTGGGATGTAAGACTTGCTTGAAGTGCTCTCCTAAACCTATGCTGGCTTTCTGGGAGTCCTAGCCCTAAACCCTAAAACCCTAAACCCTAAACCCATCTCATAACTTATCGGATTTCTAGGGTTCCCTCTCAGGATCCTTGGACCTGGTGCATATAAGTAGGAAACGCAAGCATGGATCCCTATAGCGGTCTGTCTGCGAAAAAGGGAAGCCATTATATTGAGAACCTCTCCCGAAACCCCAAACCCTAGTAAGTTGTTACACCTCAAACATCCTTGTCTACAGCCCCTGAACTTGATCCAGGTGGGGGGGTTTTTTTTAGGCTTGAGGAATCCAAATGGGAGTTTGCCAAGACCACCCCTTCAAAATCCTTCATCGAGCCTCAACTTTGCAATGCCCATATGAGCTATAGTCTAAACCCTTAAGAACCCTTGTGATACTCCCCTGTATTATCCCTTATATCACCCCCTTCAGGAGTTCAGACTATAGCTCATATATCTCTAGGGCCCCTGGGGCTGCACTTTTTGAGATCTCTGAACTGTCATTTTGCACTCGGGTTCCTAGGTGCAGCCTAACTCCCTCACACGCTCCCAACCCCGAACCTTAAACCCTAATCCCGAAACTCCAAACTATAAACCCTTAAACCCTAAACCCTAAACCCTCAACCCCCTAAACCCTAAACCCTAAACCCTAATCCCGAAACTCCAAACTATAAACCGCAAGCTCTACCCTCTAAACTCCAACCCTGAGCCCCCACATGAACGCGGTTTAGGGTTTAGGGTTTAGGGTGTAGTTTCTAAGCATCAACCTGAACCCTAAATCTGGGTACCCCTCATACACCTCAATCTGCTAGAATTCTTGTTATGCCCCCCCCAAAACGGACCCCTCATTCTTGGAACTCTGAACCCTAAACCCAATAACCACCGCAATCCTAAATTCTAAAACCCCAAACCACCTAAATCCTACACCCTAAACCCCAAACCCCCCAACCCCCCAAACCTCAAAAACCTGCCTTGAGGATACTGGTCCGATCTGGGACGCGCCACGGCGCCACCAGCGCCACTGATGACCTTAGGACTTAGGGTTTAAGGTATAGGGTTTATGACTTAAAGGTTTAGGGCTTCGGGTTTAGGGTTTAGGATTCAAGGTGTGAGGGGGTTAGGGTTTAGGATTTACGGCCTAGGGTCTAGAATTTGGGGTTAGGATTCTGGGCTTAGGGTTTAGGGCGCTGAGGGCTTAGAGTTTGAGGAGTTGAGGGTTATGGGGTTGAGGAATTAGGTTATAGGGTTATAGGGTGTAGGGGCTTACAGTGAAAGGTGTCAGCACCATCATTGCCGGTATACAGAACCTTAATTGTTATCAACTGCCCTTGTGGGATCACTGGTAGTGGTTACTGAAGATTTATGCTTCTCTTTTCTACTCAGCACCAATACTTGGAGCAAAAAACGACCACCAGCCCTAAACGCTATAACCTTAAACCCTATAATGACAGATGGATTCTGAGTGGGGGGGGGTTTTCTGAACGAGGAGGGGCCCCAGGAACCTTAGAGCCGTCTGAGGAAGATTTAGGGGCTATACATGTTCCTATCAGGTTAGGGCTTGGGGTTTAGAGGTTAGGGTTTAGGGCTTAGGGTTTAGGGGCAGCAGCCAGGAGGTATGTTGACAAAGTCCCAAGTGGAGGCTCGTATGAAGCCGCTATAGGCTCTGGAGACCTCACATGAGAAGTGCTTTTGCTGGTTTTGCTGAGTACACTTCTCCAATACTTACACCCAAGGGAGAATGTGATGTTGGGTTGTGGGGAAGGTTTTGGGGGCTATGGCAACCCTAAACCCTCAACCCTGCACCTTGAACCATGTCCTCCCTCATGAAAAGAATACTGCTCACGTCATGGTCTTCTTCAAAACCTAGGGGGCCAAAGTTCCACTCCTAAAGGACCAAATGCGATGCTGCACGCATGCAAGCTTTTCAAACGACTTGTGGCGGTGGGGGCGGGGGAGTGGCCCCAAAACCCTATCCCCTAAACCCAATGCGGGTGCGACTTGAGAGCTCAGTGTCTAAGACCTAGGGGTTTGGGGTTCTTGGAGTTCAAGCTTTAGGGTTCAGGGTTAGGGCAGGGCTTGTGCATTAGGCGCAAGTCGAGTTAAGTAGAGTTAGTGGAACGCAGGTCATTCGAATGGCATGCTTCAGTTTTCAGCCGACTTTACCTCTAAGCAAGACAACCCCAAGCCCTCAGTAATCCCTATTATTATTATTATTGCTATTACTATTATCATTACTACTATTACTATTATTGTGTATTCTTCTTATTGTTATTATTACTATTATTATAAACAGCACCACCTAATATTCAACAACCACATTTGGCATAGGTATGATCGTATACCGGGAGCATTTTGCATGAGTGGGGGGAGTTTGAATATCCGGAGGTGGGAGAGGGGTTTTCCGACCATGAGCCCTCAAGAATCCCAAGCCAAGATCCTGTGAGAATCTCGTAGTTCAACCCTAAATTCCACGCTTCCCCTGAAAGCCCTAGACCCTAAAACCGTAAACCCTAAGCCCTAAACCCGACCCCGAATGAAAACACAACACCGACTTGCTGCAGATTCAAGTAGCATAGCTGAGACCCTCGTAGAAGATCACCTGCTTACCTTGAGCTCAACTTTCAGGTACCCAGGGTGGTTGCGGGGTTTAGGGATTTAGGGTTTGGAGTTTAAGGTTTAGGGATCTAAGGTGTAGAGTTTAAGGTTTAGGGGTTTAAGGTGTAGGGTTCTGTTTAGAAAACTCCTTTAGCCCATAAATTGCCTTCTTGGGGGCCTTGGGGTTTTCATCATGATTGGCAGTACAATCTTAATAACTAATCGTTATGGCTCTAACCTAGGTGGCCAGACAATCAGAAAAGAACACTGTTGTTTCCAAAACAACTTGTTTAAGTAGATCAAGGTCCTTACCGCACATCCTAAGCCCTAAGCCCAAAACAGTAACTGTAGGGGCCAAGTTTTTGACTAAGACAGGGGGGTCTAGGACTTAAGGTTTGGTGTCTAGGATTTAGGGTCTAGGGATTAGGGTTTAGACTTTTGAGCTTGGGGATAGGACTTAGGATTTAGGAATTGGGGGCGAGGGTTTAGGGTTTGGGGTTAGTTCAGGGTCTCGGCTTCGGGTCTATGCTATAGATACCTAAGGATCATTGGGCAATAGGCTAGAAGATCAATATCCAAGGTAACCGACATGTCAGATAATTCCTGACCCCCGGCCCTAAACCCTATACCTTTATTGCTAGCTGAATTCCACATACATACTTGTTGGGTACCCAGAAGCCAGACCAATTGCAAGTGAAGACCTGTTTGAGGTACCCTATACCGGGATTTCTACAGGGAAGCTGAGACCATAATGTTGGCATGTAATCAGGACCCGGCATTCAACCTATATAAGCCCATAAGCCAACCCAGTTTCCATTGCATTTTCAATTTTTTGTACCTTTACTGTCCAAACCCTAAACCCCTAACCCCTAAACCCCTAAACCGCTTCTTCAGGGGGCTGGGCTCATCCGGCCATCAGGATCTAAACCACTGAATTTTTCTTTCCCTTGGGTTTTGATCCAGAAGCCATGAAACATGGCTCTCAATTCAGGTGTTTGGCATCCAAGACCCAAGTACAAACTGTAGGGGTACAAGCTGAAAGTCTTTGACATGGAGGCTTTCGCTGCAAAAGCGGTGTGAAGATCGCTTGTTTAGGCGTGCTATGTCGTAGTTGTACGTTGTGGAAGTGTTTCGCATGATGACTGTGCTTTCTGTTTAGGACTTGATTTCGCAGAACCCTCTGCGAACAAATGTGGGCCCCTGATGAACCAATAGTTCTTTTAAAGGAATCGGAAAGGTAACATGCTTGCGATTGCAGGGGTGCGGGGTTTACGGTATAGGATTTCGGGTTTCAGTGTTTGAGGTCGGGTTTGAAGGGTTTAGTGTTTCACCCGCAGTAATAAAGAGTGCTTGAGTCGTATGAAGCTTATGGTAGTTCCCCAAAATGGGGGAACCCCAATATAGACCCAAAAATACTATAGTCCTTATTATTGGGACCCCCAAAAAAGTACCCCTAATTTTGGGAAACCCCTTATGTGCAGGATCTGACAAGTAGATAGTCCTTTCTGGGTGGCGTACTATAACCCTTCACCGTGAACATCCTAACAAACACAACAAGGGTTTAGGGTTTAGGGTTTAGGCCGGTAGCCTTCAACACTGGGCGTTCTCCCCCAATACTCTTGTGCATTTAGATCCTAAACCCTCCTATACCTTAAACCCTAAGTAAAGGCAGGGAGCTTGATGTACAGCGAATGGAGGAATAGATTCCTAGAATAGCCCCTGAGGGTTTAGGGTTTAGGGTACTGCCATTAAGGTTATACAGGGATAATGGAGAAGAAGCTGGAAACTACTACTATTTGGGTTTAGTGTTGTTTTCAAGCTTATGGACCTCTTTTGGCATAGAGTATATCATGGCACGTAATATGCAAGAGTACCAAAATACGACCCAAGTTTTGGGAACTACTCATATAGTAGTTTCCACCTTCTTTTCCATTCCTCCATTCTTCCTAACAGCAGCAAGACACTAGGCCGCAGCTGCAAGCCCCAACTAGAATAACTTCGAGCCTCTAAACAGAGTAAAGAGAGTAAGCTATTGGTGACAAGACCTCTTCGTATTGGTAAATGGGTTACTGTACACATAGTTTAGCCCGATGCACAGGTTAGATGCGCGCTTTTGGGGTTCCTGGCCAGCCAACCACTTCCAACTCCTGCGCTCAACACTCAACCAGCAATATTGTACAGTCCTAGGGGGCCCCAAATAGGCGGACCCCCTAAGATCGCAAAAGGGAAGCTAGAGGTTACTCAGAAGGTCTGCCCTAAACCCTAAGCCCTAAACCGTCCTATCTGGTGGCTACTTGGGGATCATCCTGAAGCAAAGGAGCTGTGGTCATGGCCCGCGAAATAGAGCGGCACGCCATACTGCCGCAACTTCGGGTCGAGCTCTCCTAAGCTGGATCAACGCGGTTTAGGGTTTAGGGTTTAGGGTAAGGAGTTCGAATCAAGTTACCACATTGCGGAAATTCAATAAGCATGGGATTTTCTGACCATGGTAGCTTGATTTGCGCTCCTTGAACTTCCCAACAACGCAACCCATTGTTCATATGATTTTCGATTTTCTGTTTGATTCTCAATTACTAGACCCTACGACCCCCTATGTAGCCCTAAATAATTCACCCCAATATGGCCGAAACAATTAAAGTTCCGTAGCAGCTACGCAGATCAGTTTGTGTAGGCTAAAACCACTCTTCCTTCGGGTATAAGATGCATCGTTAACTATACCAGGAATCTGGGAAGAGAATGTTGGCAAGTCATTGGGCTTCTACATGAATTACCAGGTTGTGCTGCAAACTCAACCCCATTCCTCAAGCCTATGGGTGTTGCGTGTGGGTAGGGAATGTATGAAACTTAGCTCCCTGCTGACTACCAGTAAGTAGAGGGTCAGTACATCAAGTGGATGGATGCAATCTTGCATGACGCTTTGTAACCCGTACCCTGGAATTACATTGTGATCTTAAGGTTTAGGGAGTTAGGGTTTAGGGTCGTAACGGGTGCAAGACGTCTTTTTTGCAGCGTATACTTATGGTGAAATGATTCGCATAAGCTATTTGAACCTTGTTGGTAGTTGGAGAACCCTAAACCCAAACCCTCAACCCTAAACTCCTAGTAGGACTAGCAAGGTCCTCCCTTTTTAAATATAGCTGAGTCTCATAAAGAACTTCGGACCCCGAAAAGGGAAACAGGGCTTACTCAACACCCCTTTTAAGGATTATGAAGGGCTCGTTTTCAGCAAGGTCCAGATGTGGGAGTCCTGGTTCTCTTTAAGGTAGTTTAGGGTTTAGGGATTTAGGGGTTAGGGGTTTAGGGGTTTAGGGTTTAGGGTCGAACACGTAAAGGGTTGCGCCTGCATTTTCAGAACATAGGCCCAACCAATGTAGCACCTAGTGCTCCTCAAGGATTCTTAAGCCCACTTATGGGGGTAATATAGAGATAATGGTTTAGGGTTTAGGGATAGGGATAATGGAAAAGAACATGGAAGCTACTACATTCTAATAGGGTATATATTGGGGTCATATTAGGGTTATATTGAGTAGTGTTTTTTTTGTGGTTGAACCTAGTAAGATAATATTCCTTGTATGAAATACTATACGCAAAAGGAGGATATATTCTTACTTTATATTGTGTACCATAAGTATTCCCAAATAAAGTACTACACACTTGAAGGTTGATTGAACTTAGTAACTCCTGATAGCTGCGCTTATAACTGCGCTTATAACTTAGGGGGATTATAAGTAGCTTTGTAATGCCTTTGGGTGGCGGGATCTGAATTTAAGGCTGAGGGTGTAGGATTGAAGGTTTAG
>CAJNIZ010042825.1:19023-46205 GCA_905231905.1 Symbiodinium pilosum
AAACCCCAACCCTTAACCCAAAGCCTGCCTCAACTCAGACCCTAATTAAGCTTCCCTGTGCGATGAAAGCCACATGGTCCTAGGGTTGAGGGTTTGGGTTCGTTTAAGATAGGAGCCATTTGTGGGAGCAAGCATAAACATTAGGAGTATTTTCCCTAAATAGATGGTCCGCAGTATAGACCCCAAATGCATGATAGGGACCCCTACAAGGTTACCCCTAATTTTGGGAGACTCCCCATGTGTTTTGTTGGACGTATGGTCGGCCTACTCTTTTATGGAAATTCCCATGTCAAAAGGTGAATCTCTGACCCCGCCCAAACCCCAAAGTCTAAACCCGGGTTCCTTGACCCTGCCATTGTGCTCAAAGGCAGCACCTTCACTTGGGCACCTTGGCTTAAAGTTGTTGTTCAAGGTTTTGGGTTTAGGGTTTNNTTAGGGGTTTAGGGTTTTGGGTTCCTTCCTTGTTCCAATACTACCGAACCCTACACCCAGCTTGAGACTTGAAATAATGACATGGAAACTACTATGTCATAATAGGGTATATATTGGGGTTATAGTCCCCCTTAAGTAGATAGAATATTGGGCTTTGTAGGAGGTATATTGCACTCATCTTAGGGAAGGGGGCTGCAGGCAGACTTACACGTGGACCACGGGATCGGCATCATTATGCTGAGCAGATTATCTCAAGAACTTCTGAGGTGAAACACTTCACGCACCTAATCCCTAAACCCCTTAACCCCTAAACCCCAAAACCCTGAACCCCGAAACCCTAAACCCAGAGGCCCTGGACATGTAAACCTTAAATCCCATAACCCAGACCTGTGATTAATAAACCCCTCCCCTTAATTGGGATTCTAGTAGGAATCCTAATTCTAAGGCATGGGTCTCCTGTACCTTTAAAACGCAAACTGTAAATCCTCATCGCTTAACCCCTACATCGGCGAGCCCCATACAGAAGGACCCCCACAGGCACCCGAAGGCTTCAAGGTTCCCGTTCGTATGAGCTATAGTCTAAACTCCATAAAGGTGGGTTATGTAGGATTCAGGGTTTAGGGTCTATACTCCTTGAAGGGGAGTTATATAGTGGACTCTATAGAGGTGTATTATAGCGGGTATCAAGGGGGATACTAAGAGTTTAGATTTTAGATTACTTGATGTCCCTTCCTTAAACCTGAAGCAGAATATAAGAAGTGTTTTAGACAGGTATACTATCGGCAACAGAGTCGGAGTATGATTGTAAGCTCCTTTTGGGTATAGTGTTTGGTGAGAGGATGACTGAATCGTATGTGGTCCAATCATAAAGAAAAGAGGCTGCGAATGGACAAGGGGCAGGAGTCTGTCTTCCCGGCTTTCTACCCTAAGCCCCAAGCCCAGACCTTGCAAAAACCCGAGACGCATCAGCCTGCAAGAATTAAAGCTTGAAACCCCACACCCAACACAAGCCCCAACGTACATCTGCCCGAAACTTTAGGCTCTAAACTCTACGCCAACCCTAAACTCTACATGAGCCCTACACCGAAAACGATATTGAGCCCACTCATGGCTTCCTTGGAAAGATCTGAGCGCTTTCAGCATAGAAAAACACTCAGCCCCACAAACCTGACATTGCAAACAGGGATATTACCCCAATCATGGAGAACCAAATGGAAAAGAACATGGAACATGAAATGGAAACCATATAGGTCCCCTTAAAGTGGTATTTTGGGACATGTTTCATTATATTGGATAACAGAAAAGAAAATGGAAACTACTGTAGTATATTGGGCTTAAATGGGATCATGGAAAGAACATCGAAACTACACAAGTACATTTCAACTTACTGGTGCTAAAGCGGCAAAGAGTTGGTACCTATATGGAACTCCAAAAAACATCGCACCCTCCCTGAAATTGGTGCAATGCATTTATGCTTGAAGCCTGCCACCTTAGTTGCAACTTACTGAATCTCTGCACAGCCGCAAGCCAAAACCCCACAAGCCTTAACTTTTAAGCCCTCAACCCTGAAACTGAAACCTCGACGCTAATGAAACCCTAAAGCTAAACGAAACACCCACACAGCGTATGAAGATTATGAACAGAGCATTTATGATAAGGGGGGGGTGTATAAACCTTGTAATTGTAAGCCCTGAATAAACTGGTAGCTTCGATTTCTCTTGCATTCGCCTAAATTCCCCGGAGATCATATCAAGTAAAATCTCAACCCTTAGCCTTAAACCCCTTTTGGGGGGCAGGAGGGCTGGTACCTAAACCCTAAACTCCAAAACCCTAAACCCTAAACTCCCAAACCCTAAACTCCTAAACCCTAAACCCTAAACTCCTAAACCCCTAAACGAGTTTACTGGGACTTCTTAGGTGAAGAAGAGGTGACTCTGACCAAGAAGGACGCCTAAGGTAGGCTCAAGGCTTATAGGTCCCCCCTTAACTAGGGGGTTTAGGGTTTAGGGTTTAGGGTGGGAAGTAGGGATATCTTGGGTTTATATAGGGATAATGGAAAAGAAAATGGAAACTGCTATTTAGGGTTTAGGGTTCATAGCCCCCCCTTAAGTAGATAGAATATGGGGTATATGGGGATCTTCTTATGATATACCCAGAGCTATATTCTATCTACTTAAGGGGGAATATCTGGTTCGGGAGTTGGGGTTTAGAATTACCCTCAACCCTAAGCCCCTAAACCTGTTGGGAGCCTGGATTAGAAGTAGGTTTTGGGAGTTAGGAGTTCGGGTTTTTTTAGTCTAGGATATTGGGTTCAGGGGTTGGGGGGGTCCGAGGACCCTAAACCCTAAACCCTAAACCGTGAAGAGTACAGCGCCTTTGAGAAGAGTTTGCTGGAGCAAATGAGAACAAGGGCCCTGCTGACAAACCAGTTACTAGGGTTTGGTGGTTTAGGGTTTACGGGTTTGAGGCTTAAAGGTTTAGGATTTTAGGGTGAATTTTGGTTCAAGCTCGATCTAGAGTTTAGGGTCTTTTAGAGTTCGAACCCGAAATTTGGAAGACAGCTGTTGTACAGAAGCCTTGAGATTGAGTCCAAGCCTTACATTGAAGAACTCAGCCTTGCTTTCCCTAAGGGTCCAAGGACCCAAATAATGGGGCTTTAGGGCCCAAATACCATTAACAGTATAGTATTTGGGCCCTAAAACCCTATTATTTGAGTCCTTACACCCTTAGGGTTTAGGGATCCGTATATTTCTAATGCCCTGAAGGTTGCCAGCAAAGCCTCTTTGGACAATGGAAGGCAAGTCCTTAACAAGGAACCCATGTCCATTAAATTATGTAGGAGATAGTGACTCTAGCTCATATGCCCCCAAGTTAAGGGTACAAGGAGGGCCTTTTCCGCAGGACTTTTGCACTACCAGCACCATGCGGATGCCGTACGCGCAGCTGGGTTCCGCATTGCTCTCAGAACGCAGCGTGCGCCTAGGAGTGCGCATGGGTGTACATAGGGGTGATATGGGTACCTTACATCAGCGTCCAGGAGGGAGATAAGACTATAGCTCATATATGGACATTTAGAGTTGAAGGTTGGTCTTCATGTTTTGAGCTGCATCTAGAGTTGAAGGTTTGTCCTCAGGTTTTGAGCTACACATGGAGATTGGGTGGGTTTAAGGGGGATTCTACTTTCAAGAAGGGTGGGAGTGGGGGAGGGATGGGGGGGTTGGGAAACTCTAAGCCCCAATCGCTAATTCCTAAACCTTAACCCCTAAACTCTAGCCCCAACCCCTGGATTGTTGTAAGAAAGCTAAACCCGAAACACTTAACCGGGCGGGATACAAGCTTCTACTTGGTTGTTGATGGGAGTTGCAATTGATTTCACAGGGATTCAAGTCATAATTCACGCCTAGTAGACTTTTTTACCCAAAGGGTTCATGCAACTATATTATATAGTGTATACCGGGTCCCTAAAATAGCTACTTGGGAGCCCCTACAGAAACCCTGAGGGTTTGGAGATGCCCCAGCAAAACCTAGCGAGTTGCTTTCTGTGTCCCCCGGGTATGAGTCAGCTAGCTAAACTTAGGGTTTAGGGTATAGGGTTTAGGCTTGAATTGCACAGGCCGACCGTTTTCTCAGAGTTGTGTACCGTGTCAGAGCATCAACAACTCGGATAAATTCAGATTTCTACTGGAAGGTGGAGGTAGTTACGGAATGTGTTCCAGGCGAGCTGGTCAAATTGTGGGTGTCTCGGGGGCCCGAGGAAAAGGAATATAGCGATTCCGAATTTGCAGAAATTCTGGCAAAGGTGGATGTCGAGAGCGTTTGCTGCAGCAATTGCTTCAATGTGGAGACGGACAGTGAACCAGGGACTTTCTCCAAGACAAGCTGAAGCTTAGGATTCAGGGTTTGGTGTTAAGATGGATCAAGAGGCCCTATATTTGTGTGTTGTTAAGGCAGCCATTGGTATAGAGCTCTCTCAACGATTTATGTGACATCTTGTCAGCAGAGATCATAACGTTTCGGGGATACTGTGGGAGCCTAAATAATTTTCAAGATCTTCCCTTTGAATCCGTATAGAGCTACTGTATGCAACATATATTCCACCCACACAAACTAGGTCACCTCCTCTCTTATGTAATCGTTTCCCCCGAAAGATAAACCTCAACCCCCCCCCACCCAGCCTAATAACTACTATTCCCCCTAATCAATAATGGTACTACATTTGGGGCGGGGGGTTGTTCTTAGGGGGTGGAGGGGCGTTCATTCCTAAAACCCTAAACCCTAACATGGGGTGGAGGAGCGTTCATTGTTATGGAAGGGAACGGGGCCATCCCTTTACTGCCCCTCGTGTTCGATTTTTTTCCGAACACATCTGGGATTTGTCAAGCAGCAGGGCCTCTAGGGACACTCTGGATATGTAGGGATTGAAGGGGATTCTCGGGTATTTCGTGGGAAGTAATCTTACTTATTGCGAGCCACAATCCTTGCATCGTCTATATAAAGCCATAAGAAGTAGGCTTTTACAGGGCCCCGAAATCTCTCCGAGGATTGGGATCCTTGTCTGAGATTGTGTGGGGATTATTTTGAGAGACATCCCATTTGTTCCTTCGGGCAACCTTCTTGAACACGTCATGTGTCGGGCTATTGTAGGGGACTAAATGTATACCAACATGCTGGTTCAAGGTTCCTGATAGAATTCTGGTGCAAGGTGAAAACCCTAGATCTCAAACCTTAAGCCCTAGACTTTAAACCTAAGACCCTACATGCTAAAACCCCAAACCCTGAAATCTAAATCTCCACAGTCCAGCCCTGCTTGGAGGTTCATTGGTAGTTGTACTTGTTTGTAATGATCTGAATGGTTGTTGGACTGCATTCTAAATGTCATGTACACATGAAGCCACAGAAATACACATTTCTACAGATGAAAGATTACTGCTCTAGGCCGTACTTCAACAACATTCGAGTCGTAAGCAGGGCAACTGTACTTCTCACTACATTTAAACCTTATGTGTATTACGAAGAGCCCTAAACCCATAGCTTGTAAATCGATCCAAACTCCCTAAACCAGTGTGCCTTGACCTTGACCTCCTTGAGTTTGCAACCCAAGTTCGGTAAAACTCTGTGCCATAAACCCTAGGTCTCAATAACCTCTGCGTCGAAATTCCCCAACCAGACAATTCCCTACAGCCAGCACCCCAAACCCTAAACCTTAAATCCCGAACCCATTATCTGTACTGTCCTTAGGAATTATTTCTGAATTTTCTTATAGTAGTACCCTAAGGACATGTTAAAAATAGTATTTGAATTTTTGGTCTAAAGAAACTACATTTCTTAAGCCTGGCAGGACGGCGGCGTCATCCAGCCTAAGTGCGGATGCGACAAGCAGGCGCTAGCCCTTTAAGCGTATATGCAGAGATTAACCCACAGGATGCATGTGAGCTATAGTTTGAAGGTATAGGGTTTGTAGGGTTTAGGGTTTAGGGAAGTCCTTAAAGCAGGATTCTATAGGGGACTATTATGTGGGTTATTAATGGGGAGACTAGGAGGTTAGACTATAACTCATGTAGTTATATAGTATATACTTGGGGCCAAAATGGACTCCTACATAATTACTTGAGGGCCCAAGTATATACCACAGAGCCGAATGGACCTTTTGGGCATTAAGCGGAAGTTAAACAGAAGGTGTTGAGTTCAGTTTCAGGGGTGTATACGGTTCGGGCTCGAGGTCTCGCGCGTTGTTCGCGAGAAAGGTCCCATGTCAGGGTTGTGGTTGCTATACGGCAGTTTGCTGGAACCGAACCCAAATGCTCCTGAATTTCTCGGCGCCCCCAATGCAAGGCTTCAATTTGCCTTGTAGAAGTCTGATCACGTCTGATTGCGATCCGCATTTGTATTCTTCTCCCAAAACAGGGCGACCACAATGTAGACCCCAAATTTTGTAATTCAGGGAAACCCCATGTAGACTTACAATCAGCAGAACACGCCCCCGAAAACGATTCTTGTTACTGCTGAAAACGGTCCATGTATGTATACGGTATATACTTGGGGCCCAAGCGTGTTCCTGTCTGACTACTTTAGGCCCCAGGTATATACTATAAGCCCTATACACTAAGCCCTGTACTATGTACCAGGCATATTCTATAGAGCTGCGTGGGCTGAGGCTTCTAAACCCTCAAGGTTTGGTTCCCGAGTTCCGCTTCAACCCATCTGCGCTATGGTTTTGAAGGTTTAGAGTTTAGGGGCTTAGGTTTTACGGTTAGTTAGCTACGTGGGAATTCGGTAGCAGTAATTAATGTACAGGTCTTGGGGAATTTATGACTATTCGGCACGTGGCTGCTTGCTGTTCAGGACTTCGAATTATATAGGTTACTACAATAAGATCTATGATGAACGCTATACCGCCTATACCCATATTCTGGTAACCCTAAACCCTAAGCCCTAAAACCCTAGCAACCCAGTTGGGCCCTGGCTGCAGGAGTCTCAAAGTTGTCAGCGACTGCGAGCTCACCTTACTGGTTGTCAGTTGGGAAAATGGGAACATGATCCTTACATAATCCCTATAAAATTCGTGTATATATATATATGTATATGGTTTAGGGTTTGGGGTATGTATGTTCCCTTCTTCTCGACTAAGCCTAAGCCTTAAACGCTGTAATGGATTCCCTGATTCTTTACTAACACCCAGTAAGTTACGGAAATCTCCAGCGGAAGCAACAGGGGCTTCTCAATCTCACCTTGCAGCTTGCTGTGAAAGAGCTGATAAGCCCAAAGGGTCCATGTAGTTCTATCTGGGCTCTACATTAGTTATATAGGAACCCATTTGGGCCCCTCAAAACCCTGAAGTAGTTATATTGGAATCACTTTATACTGTCTGCCTACACAGGCATTTTTCAGAAGGCTATCGGCAGACGCGAAGAGTTAAGTCCGCCCCCAAAAATGATGTGGAAGGCCAGAACGGGCCATACAAAGGTCCTTGTCTTTTTAAAAAGGAGCACATATGAGCCATAGTCTAAGCTCCTTAAAGCGGGTTATATATGGGGTTCTACAGGGGAATATTGTAGGGCTTGTTAAGGGGGCGGATACTAGGAGTTTAGACAAAAGCTCAAATGGGTCTCATTTCATTGGGTCCTTTATTGCCGCCCTAAACCCTAGACCTGGATTTCAGGCTTCGCAGAGGTTCCAAACAGATCCCTCAAACCTAAGCTCTACATGGGACTTTGTTAAACTTCATTTCATTTTTGAATACGGGTCTCTATCATGGGGTTCCTGTTATACTGCGGGTCCCTAAGCCCTAAACCCTTCATAATATGGCTCCTTATAGAAACCTGCGCCACTTTTAGAACGGTACTTTAGACCAAGTCCTACATTCGCAAGCTTTCAGCCCATAAGAGACCCTACAGCAACAAAAGTTGCATTATTTGGAGGGAACCTCAGCCGTGCAGTAGTTTCTTCGTCCTTTCCTAGGAAACCGACAAAATCCTTGCTGCAACGCCCCATGATGATGCACGGGTGAGTGTCGTCTTTTTTTTGGCTACCCTTAATGCTGAACCCTAAACCCCGATAGTATCCCAGATATGTGATGGAGATGTTGTTCAAAGAGAACTTAGACAGGCTGTGCTAATTGAGCTCCCCCTTCTGCTCCCCATACCTCCTAACCCCGCATAGCTGTCAATCTTCTGCCCTCGTCCTGCTGATCGTAGGGCAAGGTGCACCCAAACCCCATGTTGTAGACAGGAGTTTGTTGTACCTATGTAAAAGAAGAATAGCTTCTACCTATAAAAGGGACCAGAAGCCGCCCCCAGACTCTCCAAAGCAATTCATAGTTCTCGTCAGTTCCCATCCCAAGTTCTGACCTGACGTTGGATCAAGCACAGTCGGGCTAACCGCCAGACATCAACTGACCAAACTAAAAGGAGGCGGGGCAGGCGAAACCCGCCCCAACGCTTTTGACAGGCAAACGTGTTCCGAGTGCAACACCAACAAGGCCGGGTTCAGTTACCCCTTGTCATGTAAATTCCTCTGAGTGTGAACGACTCTAAGGCTGCAACAACATGTCAGCAGGCGCCACAGATTTCAGTAGAGACAACAGCTCGAAAGGCGCCGTGTCAATTGCATATTGCATCACATCTGGCAACTACACAGGGCTGGCGAAAAGCCGCGCCCGGTGAGGCAGGTTGCCACTACCGTAGCACCTACCGGAACTTTTTTTCGTGCACCACGTCGACAAGGTGAAGCATCCATGGAGGGGCAGGCTACGAGGCCAGCCGGGCCAATGGGTACGCATCGTCCAGGACAGGTCTGCAGATGTTGCAGCCAGATTAAGACATCCAAACCGATAAACGATGATCTGAGGGCAGGTGCCGTATTGCTGCAGTGTCTGCGCAAAAAAAAAAGCACAGAGCGAATCCACCCCAACCTACAAACTGCTTTGTGCTCTACCTAGAAGAACAATCAGACAGGTCTCCAGCCCTTCCAAATGCATCAAAAACAATTTGTTCCACCTACATGAAGGGTCAGAGAGGTCTCCAGCCAAACCAATGAAAAGGCAATTTGTTCTACCTATATGCAGGGTCAGAGAGCTCTCCAGCCCTTCAAAGCCAATCAAAAGCAATTTGTTCTACCTTTAAGAAGGGTCAGAGAGCTCTCCACCCCTTCAGAACCCATCAAAAGCCATTTGTTCTACCTATAGGAAGGGTCACAGAGTTCTCCAGCCTTTCAAAACCCATCAAAAGCCGCTTGTTCTACCTATATGAAGGGTCAGAGAGGTCTCCAGCCCTTCCGAACCCATCAAAGGCCGCTTGTTCTACCTTTTTCAGAGTCACGGAGCTTTCCAGCCTTTCAAAACTCATCAAAAGCCATTTGTTCTACCTATATGAAGAGTCAGAGAGGTCTCCAGCCCTTCCAAACCAATTAAAAAGCCATTTGTTCTGCCTATATGAAAGCTCAGAGAGCTCTCCAGCCCTTCAAAGCCATTCAAAAGCAATTTGTTCTACCTTTCTGAAGGGTCAGAGGGGTCTCCAGCCCTTCCAAACCCAGAAAAAGCCATTCGTTCTGTTCTACCTATATGAAGGTCAGAGAGCTCTCCAGCCCTCCGAAACCTTCACAAGCCAGCTCTCCAGCCCTTCAAAGCCAATCAAAAGCAATTTGCTTTACCTAAAAGAAAGCAATTTGCTCTACCTTTTCGAAGGGCACAGAGACCTCTCCAAGACCTCCAAGAAAGGAATTTGTTCTACCTACATGAAGGGTTCAGAGACCTCTCCAAGGCCTCTTAGAAAGGAATTTGTTCTACCTACTTCAAGACCCCTGAGAAGGAGTTTATTCCCTTCAAACCCCCTCAAAAGGAATTTGTTCCACTTATATCCACTTATATGAAGGGCTGTAGAGCTTTCCAACCCTTCAAAACCCCTCAAAAGGAGTTTGCTCCACCTATATGAAGGGTCGTAGAGCTCGCCAACCCTTTCAAAACCCTTCAAAATGAGTCTGTTGCACAAGCACATAACAAGAAAGCATGGTCTGCCCAAATGTAAACCTTTAAGTCAATGTTTAGCAGCCATACGCTCAAGCCTTCATTGAGACTTCGCATAGATGCCGATGTCTTTGCCCAGGCACAAATATTTCTGCAAGGCTTTCAAAGACGAAGCCACTGGCCGCCTGTGGTGGTGGGAGCCAGCTACGGATCATGCTGCCTGCTGGGAAGAGGACAGGCTGCGCCCAGAAAAAAAACATGTGTTTCGTTTCTGTGAACATCTGTTGCAGGATCTTTAGAAACCCACCCACCAACAACATGCCAGGCATTGTTCACGCCTCAGCCTGCGTAGTTTGGTTGAACTGAGTTAGCGTGCGAACTCATCGACCAAGGTCCAAGGTGACCTGGCAGTACTACATGCAGCTTCGCAGAAACCAGCGCGAAGATTGGCCGACGAACAAAAGCCACATCCCAATCAATGAACTTTGATACCAAGGGAACACAAGCCTTCCTTCATGGTTGAACTTTTACCACTGACAGAACGAGTATTTGGTAAGATGCCTGCATAAGCATAATGCCCTGGACCCTAAGCAGCAACATAACCTGGACTCAAAGGGATTAGGGTTTAGGTTTCAAGGTTTTGGGTTTGGGGAGGAACGGATCCCCCCCAGGACGGCTGATATAACAACAATTGCATAACCTCAGTACCTTAAAACTACCAGGCATCCCAAGGTATAAGGTATTGAGGGATAGTATATCTGTATCCGCCGTAATATAGATGGTAGTCGTCGTTAACCCTACCCAAAGGCTTCCACGTATTTGTGGTTTGAGTTTGTTATTGCTTTTGGGTTAGGATTGTAATACATCATCCAGCAAAGGAGTTGCATAGGAGGCTCTTGGTAAACCCCAAACCTTTAAACCAGCAAGTAACAAGACCCAACCTTACGCCTTAAACCCTGAATCCTAAACCCTAAACCCAACCTCACACCCTAAGCCGTAAGCCTTAGACCTTGGACCCAACCTACATCCCCAATCCCAAGCCCTAAACCCGAAGCCGAACCTTACACCCTAAATCTTCAACACAAAACCCTAGACCTTGCACCCTAAAGCCAAAATCCGCGACCCTAAACCCGAGACCTTAATCCCTAACCTTAAACCCTAGACCCAACCTACAGCCTAGACCTTAAATCCTCAATCCTTGATCCTAAACTCTGAAACCCTAAATCCTAAACTTTGTTCCGTTCCTAACCCAGGCTTGACAAGCCGAGGTGGTCGCTGTGTGTGCGGGTTTGAGGGTGCTTGAGGGTAAGAGTACCAGGGAGGTCTTGGGGAAGGATTGAGAGTTAGGATACCAGGAAAGTTTTGGGTTCTACCTGAACCCCAAATGGGTTTAGGGTTTTGGGCGTTTTGGGTCTGTGGCTTCAGGGCTTAGGGGCCTAAACTGGTTCAATAAAAGCGAAGCAAATGGAAAATCCTGCAAAGTGGAAGGGTATATGGTGTATATATACAGAGCTTTGTAACGATGGCAATGTCGGGGCCTAAGTACATAGAATAGGGCTTGGTTTGTACCACGCTTTGATTGCTGAAGGGTCGTGAAGTGGATGATATTGGTAGTTATTGAGTCTACAAGAAGCTTTGCGGGCGACGAAAAGGCCGGTAACCCAAACCCCTGATTAATAAACCCCTGCCCTTTAATAAGGATCATAATAGGGATCCTAATATTAAGGCCCTTAAAAGGAGGGGCTTATCAATCTTAAGTCTTAAACCCTAAATCCGATACCCTAAACCTTAAACCCAATACCCTAAATAACCCTAATATTAAGGCCCTTAAACGGAGGGGGTTTATTAATCATAGGTTTACATCAGGTTTCACCTGAGGGCCCTGAGCGCTGCCAGCTTCGTATGGCCCATTCGTAACCCCGTAAACCCTAAACCACAAAACTCCGGAATCCTTTAAACCTAGGTACCCCAGTGGCCCCAGTAGTACCCTTTTCCGTCTTTCTTGGGGTCCCTTCATTAAAGTTGAACATTCGGAAAAGGGGTACCCTCTTAAGGGATTACTGGGGAAGCTAGAACCTCGAATCCTTGAAGTCCGCGCAAAAGCAGCCCAAGCTTCTTTGAATGGAAGTTGGCAACTTTCTAATGGTTTAGCATTTAGGGTGTAGGGCTTAGAGTGCCTACAATGTGCACGCTGATCTCTGCAGGCGCCAGCGCGTGCTGAGTGCCATATTTACTCAGGCCATCCCTTTCGTGGGTCTTGTTTGTTAAAGGTCCCGGGTTTCGGGTTACGCTTTACAGTTGAGGGCGTATGCAGGGGTGCTGGTATGCTGACGTTTGCCCCTTTGTTCTGTGATGTTGTCCGGAAGGAGGCGTGCGCTTGCAAAGGCTACGCAGAAGGGTGCTAAGCATGCAGACCAGCTTGTGATTGAGAAGCCTTCTTTAGGTTCATTTTGGGACCGATTGGGAGTTTAGGGCATGGAGTTGTCTCCCTCTTGCACACTCTCCAGTATTTGGACACCTCAGACGTTTCAGAGGCATAAGGCGCGAGGACTACTGGCTCTCATGAGCCCTCTGCAGTTTACTTGTTCCCCCCCTTTCCTCATCTTCGCAGAGCTTCCGAAACGGGATCCCACGTCAACGGCCCCAGCTGACGACCGAACTTAATCAGTTTCAACCAGGGACATTATGTATAGTTATAGGGCTTAGGGTTTACTCGCAAAGCCTCTACGCTGACTGATCCACAAGTATCTTTTAAGTAGGGAGCTACGAGATTCTAGTATAGTAAGGTCCAGCAGGATTTTCTTGTATCAACAGTAATGTAGTCTTACTGTTATCTACGGGGGAGTGGAGGAAACAAGCTAATACACCCTGAACCCTCGACCCTAACGCCCCAAACCCACATATATGATCATGAGACGATGGGAAGTAGCTATTTTCTAAGAGCCAGTGTAGGAATCCACCCTCCACTTGCCCTGAAGCACGAGTCCGTACTGTCTGTTCAGGGATACAAAGGGGTTAGTACTGGCTCCTAAGCCTTGAAGCTGTTCAAAGACGGTAGTATTTGCAGGTACCCGTTCAAGGTCCCATGGCCGTGTTAGTGTGGAAGGGAATAAGTTCTGGAATTCATGTTTTTGACGCAGTACGAAGTGTTTCCAGAGGAAAGCCTAAACCCTGTCAACCAGCAAAAATCTGCCCACTCAACCGGATTTCAGCCCAAATGCCTCATATGTAATTTGCCACGATGGTGAAATGGTTCATGGTAACACCAGATCCATGGCAAAATATCTAAAGACTCCCCATAAGAAAAGGATTAGGTAGTTTTCAGGTTCGAAATGGCCTTTGAGTTAGGGAATTGCCGAATCCCCTAAAGAAGCTCATCAACTCGCGAACCCTAAACATTTGGCTTCACTTCCGAAACAATCCTAGCCCTAGATATCCAAAAGGCCCATTGTAGGAAATGTTTACAGACTTTAGGGCCCAATGTAGGTACTATTTGTATACATGGATTTGTAGGGTGACTTTGCACCCTGAACCCCCAAGACCTCGGAAAACGAAGGCACAGCGCCTAGAGATGGAGCGCTGGCTGCTGGACAGGCACTATCCTCCCCAAAAAAGCTGATACGATAGTGAAACACGTAAGCAGTGAATATTAACCCCGATGAAATTTTCCGAAAACTAATGATACCACACGTCCCTATAGAGTGGGGTTCCTGTTACAACACAGGTCCTTACAGGGAACAGCAAGGTCAAGCCTTGTTTAATTCTGAGTTTTTTGAGACGCTTTGTACCGTAATTCTGAAGGGCATCAGGGACACTAGTGTTGTTAATTTTCCAAGCACTGTATAGAAGCCCTGACATGAGGTGGGGCTTTTGAGTCCGAAGCATTATACAGGGTTGCCCAGAAATGTTGGGTAGAAGGGGTGTCTTTTTGGCAGGCCCTCGTGAAGCTACATCCTACTCAGATCGACTCCGTTTCAACAGGACTGTATACGATACCCTTTCTCAAGTTCCATGTTAGGTCGGCAGAGTGTACAAGCTTTTTATTCAGGGCCTTGAGATTTGAGGTTCCAGGGTCCAGCTTGCACATAGGATCCGAAGCGCTGCAATTCCGAGGGCTTGTGCTCTATGAGGTCATGGTGCAAGACCCTAAACCCTAAACATTCCCTTCAGCCAAAGTAGTGTCAAAGGTAGACGTGAATGAGTTGTGTAAGCTCTCATGGTTTGGTTCTCCTTTGTGTAGTATTTTATTTGGGGATACTACGGTACCCAGTATAGAGTAAGGTTCTATCCTCCTTTTGGGGTGTAGTATTTTATATAAGGGATATAATCTTACTAGGTTGAACCACCAAAAAAACACTACTCATATGTCATAGGGCGTAGGAAAGCACAAAATGCCAGCCCCTTTGACGACATTCTTCCTGTCTACATTCGGTAGACTAAACTTCATATGGCAACTACAAAGGGGCCTAAAGGAGGAACCATTTTGACATCTCCCCGATATCGGAGTTCTTCACAAGAATCGCCACAGAACCAGCAATCAGGACCCCATGTTCCTCCTATCATCTCTACATACCTTTTCAGCTCTATATCTCTGAGCCCTAAATCGTAAATCCCTGAGGTCCAAAAGGGCACCACCCTATTTTGAGGAACTCCCGTATGAGCCTAGTCCCCTCCGATCGTCCAATGGAGTGAACCAGAGTCCTGAAGCTCAGCGGAAGATGCACTAGGTTATGAGATATAGGCTTAGGGTTTAGGGTTTAGGTGATTCTCAAAATACTTGGCCCCTTTTGGTTTATAGCAGCAAAGCATGCATATCGTGCCCTAGAGCTTTGCTTCTGGTTGGTTCCGTCTCTAACGCCTAACAACCCTAAACGCTTACGTATACAATGAACCCCGAAAGCTTTGACCCTAAACCCCTAACCCCCTACATGTAACCCTAGACCCTAAATCCCTAAATACCCCTGAATATAACCCGAACCCTAAACCCTAAACGCCTGCATGTGCTTGAAACCCTATGTTACGGATTTCATGTGCCTGGCTCTCCAGGCCTCCAAGACAGACAGTCGAGGCATAATACCTTTTTCCCAAGGATTTTTCGGGATTTGGGGGTTCCAAATTAGGGTCCTGAACCCTAAACCCTAAGGATTTGAGGCTGCTGCACTAGGGGGTTGGAATCTAGGGTCTGTAGGTCATGAGCGCCATGGGGAAGGTGCAGCATGATCATTTGAACCATAGCCTAAACACCTTAAAGGGGGGTTATACAGGGGAGTATTCTAGGGATTATTAAGTTGGATAGTAGGAGTCTAGACAATGGCTGATTTAGAATGGGTGCTACTTTGCTACTTTGTGGCCAAGACAGACTTGAGGTTTACAGGGCCTGGGATGGGTTTTTGGAATTACAGTGCACAGCTCAGAGTGTACGGGTTATGTTGACGCTTGATGCTTTTGAGACAAGTGTGATAAAGATGGTATATACAAGATTGAATAGTAGAGGTCAAGTCCTGCGATGCTTTGCAAGCGCTAGACAGATGTATTCTGTTGAGTGAGCGTTCGTTGGTTGGCCGTCCCAAGATAGGAGTGTTTCCTTCACGATTTACATAGTCGTCTCGGATACCCGTCATGACAAACGACCAGCCCTTTATTTGGCTGTCCAATGTGGGAAGGTGTCTAAGCATTAGCAGCTGCTGCCCTCCCGCAAACTAACATGAAACTCCACATGTTTGGGGTCTAGGGTTCAGTGTTCAGGGTGTAGGATTTGGGGTTTCGGGTTTAGGGACAGCTGTGAGTGGAGGGTCCATTGTCAGGTTCCACGGTAGTTTGGTGTAGAACGCTGCATGGGGCGGGCTGTAGTTGCAGAGAGTTGGATACGTTGATCGCCAGGCTAGGCATTTGAGTAGTAAGGGGTTCACACCCAAATTACCCACAGTTTTATGAGTCATTTCTACGAATTTCTGTAGGGGGTAAATGCTATTAAACTGTAGGTAATTGGGGTCCCAGGTAGGATGTAGAGTTATGGTATAGTATGCTTTTCAAGGGAACTTGTACATTCTGTGCCGGTCGCCTGGGCTTTTTTAGTAAGGGAAAGAACGAATACTGCAGTCTCTTTAGGAAGCATGGCTCACTTTTTATAGTAAGTCTCCAAGGAAGTCTAGGGGATTACAGAATATACGTTGTTCAAGGTGATTACCTAATAGCCTAGGTAAACATCAGATATAAGGTTGCCAGTTGGTGCTGTTCTCGGTTTGGGTCGTGGATCGGGAACCCAGCAGCAGCGCTGTTTTCCCAGGTACCCATAGCAGCAGCCCGCGTGCTGTCAGCAGGATATTTGGAGGTTTTCCTGAGCAGGGATCAAGGTGTCGGTCGGGGGGGGGGGGTCTGTAATGGAGGGTGCAATCTCGACCCAAATACATTGATTGTAATCCCTCTAAAGCCGCCCCGGAAGAGGGCAAGCCACCAATCTTGGTAACGTAGCCTAGACTGCACAAACATACCTGAGCAGCAGTGTGAATCAATTTGAGACCTTGCTGTGTAGAGGCGATATGCTGATGGGTTTAACCCTGAACGCTGCTGAAGTTGTTTTTGGATTATATACTCATCCTATAGACTATGCCAAAACCTAGTACCTTTAATTGGGGATATATAGCCCCCTAATACGTACTGGGTACTTAGGCTATGATGGAGGGTAGATGGAGGGTCTGGATAAAGAACATAAACCTCAAGGTACCCCTTGTGGAAGGAACCTCTAAACCCTTAACCCGAAACCCTAAAGCCTAAACCCTGAACCCTACCTTGTGACAGGCCACTTCAGCCGTGCCGAAGCGCCTGCATCGGAAAGCCGCACCTTTGATCCCCCGCCCGGTTCTCCAGATTAGGGCTTTCAAGCGATTAAGGGCTAAGGAATTCGGGCTTAGGGATTAGGGTTAAAGAATGAGGGATTAGGGTTTAGGGATTGGGGTTTTGGGTTCAGGTTTTACGGTTCACTCAAAAGTGAATTTCTGATCCTGATTCAATCCATCCCCCCCAAATCCTAAACCCTAAACCCCCTAAACCCTAAATCCAGCAGGGCACCCACAAGTTCCAAAAGTGTCCGTACCATGCTGCTGGCTTCCCTTAGCAGATAATTTAGGATTTAGGGTTTATTAGGGATTTGAGAGTCGAAGGTTGTGCACTTATGTAAGTGAAGGACTGAGAGCTTTGAAGTGTGGGGTCCTTGTGTAAATATGGTATAGGGTACCCCAATTGACTGCAACTTGATATTCGTAAGTATCTAGGCCCCTACATTGCTGAAGGACGCCTCTGACTGTGACCCTTCAAGAATGCATCCCGAAGTTGCGTTCATGGGGAGCTAGGAGGGTGTAATAGGCGTTAGGGTGTAGGATTTCGGGTTTAGGGTAAGATGAGCTAAACCCTGAGCTCCAGACAGGGTTCAGGATTAAGGGTTGGGTATAGCTACCCTCATGTATTCCATGCTGAACACATATTTAGCCCTGACTATTAGAGCAGTAGCGTCCCGTACACTTCCTCTCCCTGACACCCCTTCCCAGCTCCCCATGATACATAGGCGTGGTCAAAACAAAGCTGACGTTACGATTTCTTGGAGAGACGTGCAGAGACCTGGATTAGCTGGGGCCTCCAAGTAGATAGAATATGGCTTTGGGTATATTACAAAAAAATCCCCATATACCCCATATTCTATCTACTTCAGGAGAACTACAGGTCTCTAGGTGTGAGCTTGTTCAAGGGAGTCCCCCACAAACTCCTGGAAAGGGACCCATTACATTCTCTGCGGCACCTCTAAAAAATGCTCTTCAGAGGGTGCAACTTCCTTGAGAAACTAAACCTAAACCCCTAAACCCTAAAGCCCTAAAACTCTAAACCATATACCCTAAACCCTAAAACCCTGAACCCTAAACCCCTAAACCCTAGCCCCCTAAACCTCTAAACCTTAAACCCTAGATGGCAATTTTCAGGCACTCGCAGCTGCTTCAAACAGAGAGCTACAGCTGTCGTGCGCGGCGTCATAGCACGGAGGCGCCTCGTTAGGCTTACAGTCCCCCTTAAGCAGATAAGGTTTAGGGTTTGGCTTGAGGTCTAGGATTTAGGGTTTAGGGTTTAGGGTCCCCCTTAAGTAGATAGAACACGGGTTTTAGGGATAGGGTCCGCCTTGAGTAGATATAATATGGGGCATATGGGGATCTTATTTTAATATACCCAAAGCCAGATTCTATCTACGTAAGGGCGACTATAGGCAACCGAGCCCTCGATAAGTCAGCAGGCTGTAACCTGCAAGTGCCCATAATTACTAGAACAGATAAACTCCAGTGGTTCTTCTTGTTTGCTTGCTTGCTTGCTGGTTTCATGAGGCTTCTCTAGTTGCAAGAGGATCCTGGCTTGTTTTTGGTTAGGCCCACATCCGCTAATTAACGGCAACCACCAGGAATGATACCTGTATAGATCTGGGTCCGTATATGGTAGTTTCTCAAAATGAGGAGATCCCAATATAGAACCCAAAATATTATAATCCTTATGATGCGGACCCTGAAATAATACCCTAAACATGGGAAACCTCCCATATATCCACCATACCCTAGGTGGACCCCCCACCCGGTTATGTGCCTCTAAGAGATGATGGAGATTATATTAGCGTCCTCTTATATTTCTATTATACCACTACTACAGGTTGGGGGGTCCTCCTAAATTATACCAAAATTATACCACTATTTACCGGGCGGCTACAATACGAGATTTGACGGTCGGGGTTGGAAGGTGTTAGGCCTTGTTGGTTGTGGAGTTTTGCGACGTGTGTCAGAAGGTTCTGTACAGTGTGAAGGACCCCAAACCGTAAACCCGAAGGCCTTCATGACTACTGTGGGGCTGAAGGATACTGGGTTTCGGGCTTAGGGGGTACTTGTAGTGGGGGACTGCGTAAGTAGGTTAAGACCCCCTTAACCCATGTAATAATAACCCTACTTATCCCCACTATTAACCTACTTCTTAAGCCCCCCCGGACCCTCCAAGTAGGGTGAGAGTCTAGAGAGCGTACAGCTACAGACAGAGCAGGTTGCAGACTGCCCCTCACTATCAGTTGAGAAGTATAAAAAAGCAGTTTAGGGTTTAGGAAAGAATATATATATATATGCACATGTTTTTTGGGGATGTAAACATACAATATTAAAAATATGATCTTACTAGGTTCAATGATTAAGAAATCCTAATATGTTTGGTACTGGTCTTATTATGGATAGTGAGTATTTGCGCCTCTGAATACTCGCCCTATTGCGGACTGTTACTGGGGGATGGGGCAGTACAAATGTATAGATAGGATGATCTCGCTGTTCTTTGGGCTACAGCTCCGCAAAAATGTAGAATCATGCCTTTTGAGTCTTTCTACAAGTAGTGTGGGGCCACGGCCCTGCCCATTTTTTAGGTCCAGGTGGTCACGAAATTTGGGGCTCTGCCTGCGGAGCAGAGTATGGGAGTTATGTCTGTCACCTCGACAAGAGACATTCAGGCAACCTCTAACAACACGCTGTTGCTACTGCAGCTCTGGTTTAGGGTGTAGGGTTGACTACTATACTTTCCATTGTAAAAGGTACTTGGGCCATCCAGGATTTCCAGCATCGTATGAGTTTCCCTGCGACCTTCTTCTACTACCCCGCCTCAGGTTCCCCCTTGATGAGCCTTAATTTAATTAGGTTTAGGGGTTTAGAGGGGTTTAGGGCCTTACAACCTTCAGTAAGGGTCAACCCGTGGCAGTAGCCATATCTACATACAGGCTCAAACCCTAAGCCTTCAAGCCCAAAACCCTGAACCTTGAAAAGGTCATTAGGGCCATCTAAGATTCCAGTCACTAGCCGTCCTTACATAGCTCCCGGTCATAATTTGATGAACGCAGGTCTTGGGATGCATGCAGACTTCCCCAGTTCATCCAGGGTTTTGGTTTAGGGCTTCAAGGTTAAAACTCTTGGGGGGTTTCCCTAAATTCAGTATATTGCGGTCTCATAATGCAGGTCCTCATACAGCGTCCCCGTTTAGGGAAATTCAGGCCATCCAAGCGCAAATACCCCCAAAGTCAGTGGGCCAAAGCCTTCATCCCAAGACCTACCTGAACCTTTCAGTGCGATCTGTCCACTTAACGGGTCCAGCCCTCACCCAAAATCTAGCCTTCCACAAATCAGTACCTTGGATGGTTCAGATGAGCCTGAACCACCCTCCCTAAACTCTAAACTGCCCTAAGCCCTTATACCTAAACCCTACCCTAAGGCTCCTGGGGCCATTTGGTGCCTTCTGAGGTTTTATGAGGGTCCAAGAGCCTGAGGGTATACCCAAAACTGTGAGCCCACCTCCCTAAACCCAACAAGAAACCTTAAGCCCTCAGTACTGCCCCCACCCAGTAACAGTCTAGATTAGGGGTCTTATTAAGGGCTATATATAACCATAGTATACTCATTATCCAACTGTTACTGAGGGGGGGGTGCAGTACCCAACGTAAGCCCTAAACCCTAAGCCCAGCCTCGTACCCCAAACCCTAGATCCTAAACCTTATTTTGTGAGCCCACAATCTGAAGCAGGAAAAATGAGAACTCACAAGGAAACACCCTACGTACAGCTCTGAACCACAAAAACAACACAGAACCTTGGACCATAGGATGTTCCCTACTTGGGTGTCTAAAGTCTGCACATGAACCCGCCCGGATCCCCAGATTAATGCTGATGTTCAGGCGCAATGGGCGCACCGTTTACACGGCCGTCGTCGTGGTGCAGCGCCTGGAGATGCGAACCAAACAGGCTCACCAGGGGCTGGAGATGTGGGAGGTTCTGGAACTGGTTACTGGGCAAATCTTTAAGACCCCACCGCTGTGTATATCTATCTACATATACGTACATATTTATATATATATATATATCAAGGTGGTCTTATGTATCATATCTTGCGCAGGAGATAGGGGAACCCTAAGTGAAAACAGGTAGTTAGGAGGATCACAGTCCCCTAAAGTAGATAGAATATGGGGTAGATGCGGATCTTATTATAATTCACCCGAAGCCATATTCTATCTACTTAAGGGGGACTATAGTACCTTACGCTCGCCATTATGTATCGTGATTCACCTACCCAGTTCCATAGGGTGCGGGGTTTAGTGTTTACCCGAAATCCTAAACCCTAGTCCCGTAAAGACAAGGTGCCGTCAAACTAGCTTGCCGGTTTCCAAGGCAGGTCGAGTCCGCATTTTGGGGGCATAAGAACAGACAGGGCTTAGGATACACTAAACCCCTAAACCCATTGGGATGTAGGGCTTTGGAGGGGCCCCTAAAAGAAAGACACTCCTGGTCTGGAATGTACTGGAGATGTTCTGGGAGATTCCTTAGACAGGGAGTTTCTGAAGGCCCTAGGCATCTATGTTGGGAGCACAGGAGTTTCTGGGGGCCCTATTTGTGATTCTGCCCTAAAACCCTAAAACCCTAAACCCTGAAAACCTTAAACCCTACCTGGAACCCCAAACTGCGTGGTGAAAATATGACATACGATTTCGTGAGATTCTCATGCAACGAAGCGTTTTCTCTTCCTAGGAAACATGGACCTCGGAGCGCCCAACTCCGAACGTTTTAGCCCCAAACCCTAGAACTTAGAGGGTTTAGGGGTTTAGGGATTGGGGATTGGGGTTTAGCGGTTTAGGTGTTTAGGGTTTAGGGGTCCAGGGTTTAGGGTTAATTCAGCGTTTGGGGTAACTTAAGAGCCCAAAAACCCAAAATCCAAGGATAATCGGAGGCACAGCCCGAAGCGTTGCCCGTGCAAGAGCAATCTTCTGCTACAGCATGTTTAGGGTTTAAGGTTTTGGGTTTTGGGTTTAGTGTAGCAAACTTCGCTAAACCCTGCACATAGAATCTCTATAAGGAAGACCTATTGAGCATCCTCATGCCTCCCTACAGTGCCTCTATGTAAATACAAAGGAAATACCTACATATGTATTTGTAGATATACATATATGCATAAACCTAAGCATATATATATGTATACAATTAAATATATGGATATACATACACATGTGTAAACGTATGTATATATACATATATATTCACATATCAATATATGGGGTTCAGGGTTGAAGGTGGCAGATATATGACGGCAGAGGCAGCAGCTCACAAGCAGCTTGTGACAAATTCGGGTTTCAATTCAATTGTGTTTTACAAGCTTCGTTTTGATATGCGCTCAAGCCCCAAACAGACTAGACACTAACCTGAACCTAATGGAGGCTTGTAGGGTCTTCTTTAGACGAGCTATTGGTATCAAAGCCTCACATTATTCCAGGGTGACCACAAAAGTGTTTGGGAGCGCGCACATTGTCCCGAGCTTCCTTCAGAACGCCAGTATTTGGGCCATGCTTCAAGGATCGTATCTTGGACCAAGGTAGGCGTAAAGCCATGCAATTTCCCTAGTGATTGGAATTTTACTCCCGTAAATACTTCCCCCACCATTTGCCCTCTACAGTGATTTTAGGACTCTAACAACACCATGCACAGATAGCCCGGGAGGTTCAGAATCCTCAGTTTGAGTTGGCGCCGAAGTGCGCGTTCGCACTGCGCGCACGGCCATAGCAAAAAACCTTAAACCTCTAAATCCAAAATGCGACCAGGTGGACTGTCAGTATACGGCAATCCAGTACCACAGGGCCCTCCTCGCGATCAAGCATGAGGCATCTCTTCTGACTGCAATGCAGGGGGTGCTACCTTGCAGGGGTTTAGGAACTTAAGTGAGTCGTACTTTATTTGGGGGTACCATGGTACCCAATATAGAGTAAGATTATATCCTCCTTTGGGGTATAGTATTTCATATAAGGAATATAACCTTACTAGGTTTAACCACCAAAAACAACATTACTCAAGTGTCCTACAAAGGTAGGGTTGTGGCTTAGATTTACTTTTCAGGACTTGGGATTCGACATGGTGCGATTCGCTGATTTCTGAGCCCGCAGGTTGCCAAACCCTCCATGTCTTTGTATATTGTGTGTTTACATCGGATTCTCAAATATCATTGAAATTTTAAGAGTTACCACAACCCCCTTGCTGACTTGACGCACCCGATTCTGCCACGGGATAATTTCCAAGCGATAGCGGTTCTATAGTGTTTTGTTCATAAGGATGTACAAAGTTTAAGCATTTGGGGGATTACATGTAGGGATTGTTTACAGATGGTTCTGGTTTAGGTGAATACCACCCAAATTGTTGAGAATCAAATGAAAGGAACTTGGAAAACCACTGGCACATGGGATTATATTAGGGTTTTGTATGGAGATTGTATTGCACGGCTCCCTTCCTGAATGGGATATAGAGTTTGGGGGGCACACATGAACTGTTAACATGCTAGGACTATGAGGGAATAACATTTTCATCTGCAATATTCAGGTTTCATCCGTACAGCAGGGCTGGCTCTAGAGATATATGACTTGACATACATCCTGCTTGCAGCCCTACCTATGTGACATTCGTCCTGCCACCATTACATCTTGGAGTACGCTCAGCTTAAGCGATGTATGAAAAACCATGGGGCGTCGGGGCGCTGAGGCAGGTTCAAGACGGCCCCATGCTTTGCCCGATGTTCCCCTGGCGCTTCGAACGCGTCCACCAGATCAGCAAGGTTCAGAAACCGTACGTTCCTTTGGCCAAGGCGATCTCAATGAAGCAGGGGCAGCCGTGTTTGCTGTGAGGGAGAGAAATGTCCTCAAGTTCCGCCACGGTGCCAACAACAGTGTCTAGTGATTTCAGCGATATGGCTTGCCACAATGCTGGCGCCTATTATGTTTCATTGAGAGGGCTTGCTTCGAGATCCCCTTACAACCCCTCGGCCTGAAGCTGTGATTGCTTTGGGCATGGCACTTTCAGACTGAATTCTATTAGCAGGAGGGATGGTTCTGGGCAGTAGGACCCGTTTGTTTGAACGCCAATAAATCTGGATTCCGCGTGGGCCTGCTCGGCTCTATGCTTACATCACGGTGGTAGGCATAGGTCATGAGGACAGGACCCTTACTTGTAATTGTATAGTTCGGTGCCTAAACCCTAAACCCTACACCTTAAACCGTGTGGTTTAGTCCAGCTCGCCATAGATCTCATAGTTGTTTAGTTGTCATAGGGTCCTCGTCTCCTGGTCGTTTCATCCTTACCGCATGTACACATGGATGCAGTTCTCACCCTACATCCAGGGGTACATCTTTATCGCGTGCGAAGACTTGCAGGAACAGCCTACACCCTAGACCCAAACCCTACGCCAACTAATACGGTCTCCGCAAAGCGAAGCCTGAAATCTTAAAAGTCAGACCTATGTAATCCTCAACCTCCTTACTGCTAACCCACAAAAATTTCAGGCTTTTCGGTTGAGTCCAAATGCCCAAGTACTAATCACATGTCCCCCTTCAAAAGGCGGGTTGTGGGGCTAGGCATTCGGGATGCGATCAAACAAAAACGGGCTTGTAGCCAGGTGTATAAGCAAAAGCCACGTGATATCCCATGGTCCCATATAGTTGCGAATGTACTTGCCAATAGTGTTTCGTAATTTTCCGACCTATAGCCCTTAGATCCTGAATTCCTACAGCATCCCACTTTCCATTTCATGTTCGATGTTTTTCCCGTGGGGTTCTTCACGATTCCGTGTTTCGTAACGTACCTACCTAGCCCCTAAGCCCTAGATTCTAAACACTAACCCTTAACCCTTGATGTGTCCAGACAGCCCAGACAACCAATACCCCTTTCTTCAGGAATATGTTTCAAGTAACGCCAGGATCCCTGCTAATTATGCTTTGGGGTAAATTCTTTAATCTAGGATTGTGTTCCTCCTGGGAACTAGCCAGATTTCCTCGTCGTTGGTCGAGGGCCGCCTGGCACCGCCCAACCGCGCTGATGAGGCTGGAAGCTTTGTTAGCTTACAAGGCTTTCTGTTTGAGGTTGAGGGTTTAAGGTCAAGACCACACTTGGAGGTCCAGGAGTATTTTATACCTGGAGGTCCATGGGTACGTATAACGAGATCCAAACGGTAGTTATGGCCCAACTATTAGTAACATTATTGGATTGGGGGAGGGGATTGGGGTGAGCAGTACAGTTTTATGTAGGTTCTTGGTGGGCCAGGGAGGCTTCAGGAGTAGCTTAACGACCCCTGTACTCCATATGGTAACCTTATTTATCATGTTAGTACCCTGAACCCAAGTAACCTACTTACCAAATTCCCCTGGCCCTCTAGGTTGAGGGTACCATGGGCTATCACGGCTACAGTCTCCCTCTGTTTGCTAGCATTCCGCTCCCCAGGTGAGGGGGGGGGGCCTCCCTAAACCCGAAACCCCATCCCCTTGATAGGTATTATAGTAGGGATCCTAGTATTAAGGCCCCCAAATGGAGGGGGCTTAATAATCACGGGTCTACACTATACCCCATATAGTAACCCTAAACCTCCACTCAAAAGTTGTGGCCCAAATTCTTGTCAGATATGGACCTTTACAGCCTTAAGCCGTAGGGTCTAGGGTGTAGTGTTTAGGGGCTTAAGGGGTTAAGGGTTTAGGGTTAGTGGGTTTGGTGCTGCTTAGGGGTTTAGGATTAAGGGTTTAGGGTAAAGGGGCTTAGGATTTAGGGGTTTAGAGTTTAGGGTTTAGAGTTTAGGGTTTAGGGTGGGTACCCCAAAATAAGATGCATTTAAGGCTCGTACAATGTGCAAGAGGGTTTCTATGATGTCTGTATAGGCTTCCTTGAAAGGGACCAACTCAGATCTTGAGGAGATCTCGGTAGTAGGGTCTGAGGGTCTAGTCGTTCTGGCTCAGGGCAAATGCTCCCTTGTCAGTCCTCTGATTGGCGCCGCCTGGTTTTCAGATCTTGTAAGTTCTGCTTGGCTGTTTCCTGACCCTAAACCCTAAACCCTAAACTTTGGGGTTTAGGGTCCAGGGCTTGGCGGTTGGAGGCAGATGCTAGAAGCTTCTGTGTTTGCAGACAGCCGAGCAGGATAGAGACTTCAGGATTCAGCTCCTGCTAAAGTGTTTGGCGGTGAGGTGTTTTCGGGTGCGGCAGCAGAATTCTTAGGCTCAATCGTTGAGGGTTGGATGGGTGAGGAGTACCCTAAACCCTAAACCAGGGGAAGGAGGTCCTTGGTGTCTGCACATTCAGCATCTGGTAGGTTAGAAGGCGGATCAAATGTTTAGGGTTTGAGATTTCAACCGAAACCCTTTAGGGTTTACTTAGGGTTTAGGGTTTAGGGGTTGGGATTTTAACCCTAAACCCCAAACCCTGTAGGGTTTAGTTAGGCTTTAGGGTTTGAATGGTTCAGCCTTTTCTCCGTTAGGATGCCTCCTGCAAAGGAATCTATACTCATTTGAGAAGGCCATCATGGCACTTTGCAGAAGTCCATGTCTGGGGTGCTGCCCTCACTTACTGACACTTGGATAATAGTGATGGTATCATTATATAGAGCCCTGAAAATGACCCCTCCTATAGATTGTTGCTGGGTGATGGCAGTACGCAACCCATGTCTCTTAGCGGGAACATCAGGAACTTGGTCACTGGGGATCTCGCGGCTGCTTTCCTACGCAAAATCCATCCTGAGCACGGTTTACGATGAACGCCTAAACCCTAAACCCAGGGCTTAGGCGTCGGGGTATGCAGCGATGAAGGGGTTGCACCTTGCACTTACAGGGTCAGTGTAAAACGCACACATCCCAGAACTCCACATACTAGCAGTGTAGGGGTTTAGGGGTTTAGGGTTTAGTATATTGGTGGTTATATAGGGATAATGGAAAAGAACATGGAAACTACTAGACTATGAAGTGTTTCCCAATGAACAAATCGTGGAAAGCCTGAAATCCTTTTTGGCCCCCCAACCTTCATGCGATAAAGGGTTTAGGGCTTTTGGGTTAAAGGGTTTAGGGTATACCGTTTAGGGCTTAGAGTGTTACTTGCAATAGATGCGCATCTCCAAGATATGGACTCTATGACTATGCCTTGACAGTTATAGGTCCTTTTGCTCGGGATTGGGGTCAGGGATATCCAAGCCTTCCTTCCTAAGCCCTCAAGCCCCCAATCCTGGACTCTCTACGTATACCTGGGATCCCTGGTTTTAGATAGCAGTCCGCGCCAAGCATTCCCTTCTGCAATTTTTTCGCCGCCACATCTGGCAGGACTTGGCCCCCAAGCTCATGTGCAAGGCCCGACCTGTTTTTAGGATTCCTTAGAGCGAACTACCGTTCATAGGAAGACTTGGTATCAGCCGCTTAAGGACCATCCCCACTTAGCTGAGGAGGTCGGGGTCGTTAGGGGGGGGCAG
>CAJNIZ010042826.1:0-14685 GCA_905231905.1 Symbiodinium pilosum
AAATCCCCGAAATGGACGGCCAGTAAATCTAAAGATGCAGCCTCCTGCGGTCAACGCAAGCAGCCTGGAATCCCTATTAAGCTTTTCTCGATCCTTTTGATAAAGCCCCCGTACCCCTTTCTGTTTTTGAGGAGCTAGACTTTTGTCAGGACTGCCAACCCACGTGATTTCCACGAGAGGTGCCGCGACAGAATTCGCAAAGCGCTGAAAACTTCAGCGACCGTACACCATGAGAACTAGACCTCTACGAGACCCAACACTTCATATGCCTGAAGTTTTCAGAAACTCTCATCATAGACCCGTGCTATCTTTGTCTTTGCCCGTGGAGAGATCCGTGTACTCCAAGGTCGGCAGGTAGACGCAATCCTTACTGCTTTAGTTACGAATGGCCAAAGCCGCTGAAGTAGTCTCTATATGGTCCCTATATAACACTGGCTATTAGCAAATTCAGGCTTATGGATTCCGATGCCTTCTAAGTTTGACAACCCATTGGTCAATACGTGGCTCGTGCAGGGTTATTTGTCTTCACACTGTTAACTGTCAGCCTTTTTTTCTGATGAAGGGCCCCTTCAGTGTAGTGCCGAAAATGATTCGCGGAAAATTGCTTAATCATTTCCCTTAATACTCACCCCCTCCACCTCTCTCAATAATGAATGATGCCCCTGGCATACACTAGTACTATGTTGTGGCTCAGCAATGCGCCGGACTAAAGGGACCAGAATACCATCCCCCAAAGGTACCCTCCCCGCGGTTTGAGATAAGGACTACAGAGGGCAAGTTAGGGCCTAAATCTGGGGGATACCTTGGGGGGTCGTATTTTGACCCTAAACCGTAAACCCTAAGGCCCTAAACCCTAACACCCTTAAACGCTAAACTCTAAAACCCTATGCCCTAAACCCTTTGTACCTTGGAGAACCCTGAAGCTTTAATCCTGCGGATACCTTCGCTCTCCTACCAAACTGCTGTAAAATCCTGAGCTCCAGCCTAAACACTGAGAATCCTCTCCAATAATAACAAGCACTGACAAGCACCCCTGATATGGTAAAGCACGTATGTCTCTCTCTCTCTATACATATATATGTGTAGATGTAAGGGGGAATCTTCATCGTTGGGGTGTAGGGGGGCTGATCATTAATTAGGGGGAGGTGATTAGACAGTGGGCCCTGAAGCCTAAACCTTAAACCCGGCATCAATCCAATAGCTTCACGGTGTCGTAGGAGCTTGACCTGCGGACGAGCCACCATCAGGAGCCCGTTTCAGGATGGTGTATGGGTTCAGGGTTTGGTTATATAGGTTTTTTCTGGGGAAAAAGGTTTAGTAAGGATTACTTTTCGAGTTAGGGGCAAGGGTTGTCAAACTCTGGTCTGAAGTTGCCACGTGCAAGACTCCAATTGCAAAGGTATGCAAAGGTTTAGGGTTTTGGATACCCCAAGTTTAAAGCATACCCACCTTAAGGCGCAGTACTTCGCGTCGTGTCCGTGAATGTCCGCCTTGTCCTTTCAGTGGCGCAGTAATGATACAGGGTTATTCTCTGACCCCGGGATAACTAAGAAGCGAATCTGAGCTCCTTACGTGTAGCTCGTCCGTATTAGGCCTGTACTATAGCACTCGTCCCACACCCCAAGGTCCTTGTCAGCCTTGGCCTCCAACAGCAGCCGAACGACCGCTGCTTCGCCTTCCAAATGGTGAGTGGAACGTTCAGGAAAACGGTGGGGTGGGGTAGGTATGGGTAGGTGATGGGGGAAGATGAATAAACATCCAACACATGCCCTGAAGCGCATCGCCTCTAAGGGCCGCTGCAGCAATCGGGCTCCTCCCGTCAATGTCAGGCTTGTCCATATCCGCCCTGACCTCCAGCAGCAACTTAACGACATCCACGCGGTTACGGCAACATGCTGAATATATTGCAGTTTCGCCCTCCGTCGCGGCTGCATTTGTGTCTGCCTTCGCCTCCAACAATAGCCGGACGCTATCCACTTGACCAAACTCAGACGCAATAACGAGCGGAGTCTTGCCTCTGTACCCATCCGCCTTGTCCTTGTCTGCGCGAGCCTCCAGCAGTAAACGGACAATGTCGGAGTTTTGTGAAGCCCCACCGTGCAGGGCACTCCAATGCTCAAATTGCAGATTGGGATCTAGCGGTCTGTAAAGAAACCGCTCCACGTTCGGAATGTCGCCCTCAAAGGCACATGTTTGAACTCTTCAGTTTCTGCATCGCAGATGGGACTGAACGGCAGCAAGATAAGCTGAACATCCAGTGGTCCCGTCAACTCCTCATGGTCCAGCAAGAATCTGCCATCCGGAAGCAGAAGCCTCTGCTTGAACCTGCTTACTGATGGGGAATGGAATCCCTACATATGACCCCTAAACCCTGAACCCAAATCCCTATATTATCTCTAAACTCTAAGTCCTAATCCCCATCTAATCCCTAAACCCTAAACCCTTATCCCCATCCCGAGTTTCCATAGCCCCTTATGCCCTGCCGACCCCAGTAAGCCTGGGTTGTCCACAAAGGCTCTGAAGGTGGCGCTTAAGGTCCAAAACGCAGACTGGCTACTGGCCTAAACCGACGACCACCATGTCAACAAACTCCAAGAACTGAATTGCCTTAGTGATGCTCATTGGGGAGTGGAGCCTCACAATATTCCCTATATAGTCCCCTTACAAAATCTTACCAACCTTTCATCGTCTGCATGTTCAATTCCCCACTCCGCCTTCAGCACCCCAAACCCTAGACCCTATAGTAGTTTCCATGTCTTTTCCACTCCCACTATATAATCTGCAGGCATTCCTCTACATCCTCATAATACTCCCCCAAATACCCTAAACTCTTAACACTAGTAAGTTGCAAGCACTTTCTCGCCCGAAGGCTTGAACACGCGCAACATCCCGGCTCAGGTGCGAGGATGAAAGGAACGCAGTTGAGCATCTGACGGCAGACGGCCAAAAATAGCTGCTGTGGACTGTCCATATATCCCTCTATATGTATGCATATGTGAAACCTATGTATGGTATACACACATATGTATACACTGGAGTGAGTGTACCTATGCTGTCTATACCCTCCTTCGCACTGTATATTCTTGTTCATCTTCAAATCTTCCTTTATCTCCATATATACCCCTACATCTCTTCTATCTCCCTACATATCCCCTATATCCCCTGAAAGGGACCCCGATCGACCCTCGGATCCTAGTCTTGAAGGGTTCATGCAGAGCTTGTCGATAACAGAGGTCATAGGGCCATATATAACAACTGTATACATAACCTCCAACTGTTACAGAGTAGGGGCAGTACACCAAAATAATCAAAGGAGCAGGGTCTTCAACAATCGGGTTTAGGGGGTTAGGGTTTGTTACCTGGAAAGCTGGTAGCCCACAGTTATGGTCTACGTTAATTTCCTTGATTTCCTGCCCTAAACCCTAAACCCTTAATCGGCTAAGGTTTAGGGCTGACAATTTTTCAAAATCTTCTAGCTCGTCGCAAACATGCTACCGGGGTTGTATGTGCAGTGCGTAGGGATTCTGTCGGGGGTATATAGGGAGATGTAGGGGTGATATCAACCCCATCCCTAAGGATTAATGTTGACCTCATAGTAATAAACACCTGCGTAAGTGCAAAATCTACATCCAAGAAAGTAATCATAAACCCCATCCGTCATTGCTAAATCCCATCTGCCAAAACACTAAAATTTGGAAGCGGCAGAGCAATGTGTACTACTGGCGAGTACCACTATTGGCCATACTATTGGCTACGACGCCTGGAGCTCCAGCTCACGGACCCGATGCCCTTCATTTCGGAACATTATGCAAGTTTTAAGGATATCACCCCAACAACGGAAAATCAACTGAAAATGAAATCCTAGCTCCCGTTACGGGTATATAGGATTGCATAGCACCAGACCCATAAGAGCAATGAAATCCCAAAGAGAAATTAACGATAATTGTCCCTTTGAATTTCTGTACACCATTAGTAAAATTACACCTCCACCGCCGAAAAAAAACACCACACAAAAAACTAAGCCCTAAACCTTACACTACCCAGCTGTCGACAAGCAACTCTGCTTCCACTCACCGCGCTGCGAACTGATGCAAGCATTCCTGGGATGCCACTAGCTGTTTGCTGGTTGCTGTTAAGGAACGAGAATTAAGCTACCATAATCTGGGTATAGAGGGTCTAGGGCTTCAGTTACCATAATATGGGTATTGAGGGTTAGGGTTTATGTAGAGCTTCAACTGCCAGAATATGGGTATGTAAGGTTAGGGTTTAGGGTTGAGGTCACCATAGTATGGGCAGGGTCTAGAGTTTAGGGTTCAAGTTACCATAATATATGTACATAGAGTTTATGGGGTCTTGGGTTTATATTACCATAATACGGGTATGTAGAGTTTTCGGTTTAAGTTACCATAATATGGGTATATAGGCTTTAGGATTACCAGTAGGGTTTAAGCTACCATGGTATGCGTACACAGTGCGTGAGTGAGTGAGTGCGTGAGTGAGTGAGTGAGCCAATGTCGACCAACACGTACGGCGCGGCCTGCCGCCCATGTCCCTCTCAACATCTCAGGGGGGCTCCGAAAACGTCATCGCCCCCTCCGTCACAAAGTTCAAGCGGGGGAAGTAGCTTACAGGTAAAAACGGCCAGGATCATGAGCAACTGTTCATAGCATTGTCTGGCTGGCAAAAAGGACAAACATGTTTTGGGATCTTGCCCGCCCGGATTAAGGCATAGCTGCTGCGTGGAACATGTCAATCCACAGCACGTGACTAACCCTACATGCACAAGCTCAGGCGTTGCACAAAGATTTTCTGATAATCAAGCAGCACGGAATTCACCAGGGCTGTTTATTTTCAAGAGCGCTTCATGGGTCGGGATCCCACCGGCTCCTTGGCTCGGATAATTGGTCCACTTTCGGACCCGCCGCAAACGGAAACATGGCGGCATGAAGAGGTGACTGACGTAGGTGGCGCATAGACATATGATGGGTCAAGAACTCGGCAAAGAAACAAATCCAGATGAGAGTACCTCTTCGTCTTCAGATAATGCTTGTGTACATGAAGCAATGAAGACCCAGTAAAAACCAACAGCTTGCTGCCCTCGTAGACAGGATTTCCATGTCGGTTTCTCTCAGGCTTGGCTCGGTGAAACTTCCGATAGCCAAGCCATTTCAATGGAAGGGGAAGGGTACTTGTTGGTTGCCGGAAGCAGTTCGGACACTCGCCGAAACTCAAATCGGGGCGTACACTCGATGTATACGACCCCCAGGATATTCCTTGAGGTCTTGCTCAGAAATGTACCCACAGCAGGCAACCAACGATGGAAGAAATTGAACATCACTAGCTCATTGTACCGCAAAGAGCGGTTTCCATCCTTAATTTTGCCGTGCTGGTACCCCTGCTTGACCATCAGGAGCTGCTTAGGCACGCCGGCTTGCTGCAGCTGCAGTTTTAACTCTCTGGCATCATGGCGCCCCACCTTGATGTGACAAAATCACCCACAAGAGGTTTGATGTTTGAATTGTCTGTTTGGGGAAGCTCAACAGCGAGGCGTCCGCATGATTTTGCTGTCAACGATACAGCGTAACGCGGACAGTCTCAGCGTTCTTGCCGCTGTACCAACGTTCGCAACTGCACTGCTGACTGCACATTTTGGACATCGCCATTGTGCCCACAAGCCCACTAGTAAATAACAGCGGACGACGTTGAAACGCAACTAGCAATACTACAACATGTAGGATTTGGCATTCAGGCAGGCTACAAGAGACGAAGTAGTTGCAATGCCCCCAAACTGCTTTGCTGCCGTGAGCGAGCATGAACAAACATATGAAGTCGTTGACACCGCGTGATGTTGTTGCTCGTGGATGCAAATGTCTTGCCCCATGTAAACAACACGCAGATTTCACCACAGCTGAGCATACAATATACTCACGCACATGTTGCTGTTCAAACTCTGCTGCGAACCCCGCACCCGAAACAATGCTGCCTGCACTGTCAAGATGAAGGAATTAAGGTTAAAGCTACCATGATATGGGTATATAGCGTTTGGGGTTTAGTGATTAAGTTACCATAGTATGGGTACACAGGGTTTCAGGTTTTAAGGCACCATAGCATGGGTACATATGTTTGAGGGTATAAGTTACCATAGAACGGTATACAGGTTTCAGGGTTTGGGTATGGTATGGGTATATAGGGTTTAGGGTGTAGGGTAGTTACCATATTCTTAAGCTGGGTATACAGTGAATAATAGGATTTCCTTGTTCTGATATTTTAAACAAAAATTCTTTACAGCAACCCGGTTTAGGCTTTAGGGTCTAGGGTTAGGCTTGGGGAATAAGCAACTACTTCTAACTTCAGTTATAGCCCCGCATATACTTGGCCTATCCCACAGAGGGTAGTTGGATGAACAGACGAAGGCTTGTAACCCAGTCAAAACTACCTACTACATCCCCTCAAGGAGGGGTCCAAAGGATTTGAGGTTACAGATTTAAGCTACTTAGCGATCCATTCGGGGGCTGCTCACGAAACAAAACTTGTTAGATGGCAGTTAGTTGGCTCCAACTACTTCCTGAGCAAGGAATGGAAAAGACCGTGCAAAACTACCATGCAACATTAGTACTGTTTGGAAAAGAGCATTGGAACTAGTATGCTATTTCGGGCTTCGAATTTACTAGGGGCGTGATAAGTGGATCCCTACTTTAGCTCCGAAAAATCCTGCATAGTCGTCTCTATAACTCATTCCCCCATCGCCGATGCGTCACCAATCAGGATCTGGGCCAATCTTAATATGGTTGGTACTACGTGCGTCCATATATCTGCTTTCAACCCTGAACCCTAAACAGTAGTTTCCATGATCTTTTCCATTAATTATCCTTATATATCCCTGCATCACCCCTAAACCCCTCAGTCATGCAAAGATCTTTTGCCAGTAGTGTATGGGATCCTCTTCTGTGCCCCTTCGGCGTTTTGACATGTCTAGGGTTCGTTGCAATGAAAAACACATGTGCGCAGTTTTCCAGAGCAGTCAATCGGATTTCCGTCTTCAGAGCCCTTCCTGAAGTTGTCAAACCCTAAACCCTAAACCCTAAACTAAGAGTCTTCGGGTTGGGAGCTTGAGGGGTTTGAAGTTGAAGGTGTGGGGGTCAGGATCTGGAGTTTGGGCTTTGCGCCAGATCTTCATAATGGAGGAACTCCAGTTTTGTAGGGTCTGCGTACGAAAGGGACCCCTTTAGAGGGTAGCCTGTCCTAGCCATGCAAACGAGCAGCAGGCCAACAACATCTTGAGAGAGCCCCGCATCACGCATGCCTTGCACCAGAAAAATGGAGTAGTTTCCATGAATCACAGGGACCTTACCTTGTAAGCTCAAAACCCAAAACGGACACGGGATTCCCACATGACCGTCATAGGGGTCATTACCTAAGGTTACCCCAAAACCCGAGTCCAAAGGTGCTTCAAAGAACTCTTACTGCCGGCTCCTCTAAATTCTATTTTTAGACAATCAGCGGTGCCCGATTGGAGAACCCCGCCAAGTTTATCAGAAGGACTATATATAATACGTTGGGCTCTGTTTCCGGGCCACTGTTTATGGATGTCCTCTAAAGAAAATCTCGTAGCAATGAGACATCCATCTTAGAGCCTCAAACGGATGAACCTCAAGCCCCTCAGTTTCTGCCACCATCAGCTACCCAAAGCCCTCTGTGGGAGTGACTATGCAGAGATGAAAAGGTTCCCATTCAAGATCATAGCAGAAACATTAGACACTCAGTGACATCCACTGTAACCAGTAAACTTTACTTTGACATCCTCTTCCGCCTGCCAAAAAAATCCTGGAAAAGCCCGGAGCTGAGTCTTGAATCTTGGAACCTTGGAGGACCCCCCACCCTGTAATAGTGGTATAATAGGAATATAAAAGGACACTAATATAATCCCTATTATCCCCTATAGTCACTATTACTGGGTGGGGGGTCCACCTTGATGTCATGGCCCGTGAGCTAGACCTAAAAATCAGAAAGGGAGCCGTGCAATCAACGCATAACACAAATGTGTGCAAAATAGTCTTCTCAAGATAAGGAAGCAATTCCCAAGACCTCTATACTGCCCATAAGAAAGGGGCCAGAAATCAGGACATCACCACCAAAGCTGACAGCCATTTCAACAGAACATCCCGACTCGCACACAAAAAGCCGCCCCATACTGTTGGTGTGTAGTGTTAGATACTCCTTTTATGTGGTATATTGCTTCATATTGGGATTATTTAACATCAGGGAGGGGTGGGAGGGTTTCGTGTTTGGGGGAGGGTTTAAGATTCAATACTAGGGAGGGATTATGAGATTATGAAGATGACGTTTTTTTTTGTTGGGGGTTGGTTATCTAGGGGCTATCATATAGCGATCCATGCCCCTCTTCCCTGCTTAGAACTAGTGGGGTTTAGGTTGGGTCAGGTTGGGTCCTGCCGCCACCCATTAACAGTCTTTCATAAGGGTCGTGTTAAGAGCTCTATATAATTTATCAGATTTATCTTTTGAAAATATTATCTAGCTTTGAATGAGTGGGACAGTGGTTTAAGGTTTGGGCTCAAGGTTCTGGGGCGATTTTCTCAGATCCTCGGCCGAGTCATCATCTAACAGCCTCTGCAAGAATCGAATATGCGCTTATCCGTGCTTGAAAGCAAGAACTCAATCGAATCATGCCGAATTTCTGTATGTCTAAGTCACACATTTAGAAGATAACTACTTGGAGCATGGACTCTTATCATTTGATATACGCTGAAGATTGCCATGCCCTGGTGTAATCCTAAACCCTACAAACTGAGCGCTCAACACCCTAAGCTGACTAGTAATTCTCAAGCCTGACCTACGAAACATATCGAGGTTTCCAAAACGTAGGAAGTGCGCATAATAGGGATTCTAACAGTTTTGGCTGATGAGGGGCCCGATTTTTGGAAGAGCCCATATCGCTGCGTACTCCCATGTAAGAAGCTTCCATGTGCGGGGCATGGATACTGAAGTCGGGTGATAAGCCACTAAAAATGACCGTTGCAAGTTCTCCTCTATGCACCTACAGCCCAGCTCTCCTTAGCATCCAGCCGGCCCGCCCTAGACTCAGAACCCTGAACCCCAAACATCCTTATATCATGTACCTACATAGTACCACCCTGAACCTCAAACCCCAAACCCTAAACAAAAAAACCAAGAAGCCCGGGAACTGTCTGAATGTCAGCCCGGTGGCTTTGGAAGATGCCTAGACTCGCCTCCCATCGGCTCGCCTTGCCCACGGCGCTGATGCTGGCATTGTAGCTCACCTGATAGATTAAGGGTTAGGGTCTAGGGTCAAGTTTAAGGTTAAGGTTTTAGGGAGTTTAAGGTTTAGGGTTTAGGGTTGGGTTTAGGGCTTAGGGTAGCTCACCTGCCCAGCCCTGAGCACCCCGTAATTAAGGAGTATACCTTAAATCATAGTAGAGATCCTAGTACCATTGAGGATATGTCTATGCATCCCTGAATCAATTCGTACTGGGCTTTCTGGGTGGAAGATGTCGGGGCTTCGGGGTTCAGGATGCAGGAACCAGCCTACATGGTCTAAGGTCTAGGATGTGTGTGGGGGGCGGGGGTAAGTGCTTCAGACTGTCAGGTGCCTAGTGTAGGACCAAATTTGTGGCACCTGCTTGGTTCCCTTTGCAACATGCCCTTCAAAACTAAAATTTACAAAGTTAGAGCTGTAAAGGGAGCTCTCAAGATCATGGTCTCAGCTGTTGCAGCCCTTACAGCACGGACAAGGTTTGCTTGAAAGTATACACGCCGACTGCAACTTCATAATTTTGTCAAGATCGTATTCGTCGATCGTCGGTTGGAGCTGGAGCTTTGGGGCTACTTCGAGGCTCCTGGGGTGGTACTAGATACTAGTGGCATAGGGTTAAAGTACGGTTAAAGGTTTACAAGGTTTAGGGGCAATTTTGCCAGGAGCAGTAGCAGCGGCTTGGACAGCTGAACGCTCGATCCTCCTACGCTGAGCACGCAGCCCTCAGCACGAAAAACCGGAAGCTTAGAATCCATACTCTGAATACCTTAAAACACATTCTCATGCTACAGCCTTTGCCAGAACCTCTATGCCACACTCTGGAAGTTGAGACCTCCACAAATTAAACCCTACAACACATTGCAGACTGCACGGACGCCAAACGCTAGAGACGTAACACCCTGAAACCCCCAAGCCTCTCATCCAATCCACAAACTTGTTAGGATCTTGCGCTGCGGGATTGTGCCCCTTGCATCTTACTCCTGAATGGCCTGCAACATGAGCTTCGTTTTGGGCTTTTAGGGTATGATAGCACTAAGGGGAACCCCATCTGAAGCCAAGCTGGGTATGTATTCTCTACATGGAGGGTCCTTACCCGTACCCGGAGGACCTGTAGCTAAGAATTCTCCATCTTCCTTCAACATCCCAGGGCCAACATTTTAGAACCCTAGCCACAGCTACCACGCAATAATTACACAAACAGCAGACAAGCTGGGAATCGGTAGTCGCTCTTGAATTCTGGGCAAATTGTAGTAGCAGGTAGTAATCTTAAACAATTAGGGCGAGCTCTTGTGAGCTCGTCATAATTTGCCCAGCTGAAGCCAGCCATAGTCTAAAGTCCCCGTATCCCCTTACCCCCTATAGTGGTCCCCTATATAACCCGCTTTAAGGAACTGAAAGACTAGACCAAATGGTGTAAGCACCGAGTGGCCAGGTCGGCTTGCAATCCTTCCGGGAGGTTCACAAGGATGGCGATGGCTTCTCTCCACTCCTGATGGTCAAGCCATATTAGGGTTATGTTGGGGTTACATTAGGGTTATGTTAAGTTGACATTGGGGTAATATCAGAGTGATCTTGGCGCTATATTGGGCTTATATAGGCATACTGGAAAACAAAATGGAAACTACTATTTAGGGTTTTGGGTTTGAGGGGCTCTTTTTCAGGTTGTGAAAGATGTTGTTCCTTTGTGGGGGAACACCATCAAATGTGAAAGTCTCATCTTCAATGATGCAAGATGTATCGCCGCGGAAAAATCTGCATGTAGAGCAACAGCACTTCCAATTCAGGAACCCGGTATTCACTCACGGAACCCTCAGCGCAATCCTGCCCTGAGTGGCGCCCTTTCAACCGTGCACCCCTCGAACTCTAAACTCTGAGTCCCCAGTACTATACTTTGCAAACCCTCGATCCCAAACCTTGAAGACCACCTCACGTCAACTGCCGGTCCTTCCTCCGGCCGTGGCTAGTGATCATCTTGTTCCTGAGCTGGTGATAGAAAGAGGGAGATGAGGTCAGGAAGTGGATTTGGGGTGTCGGGGCTGTGGTTGGGAAGTTATCTACCTCATCTAATGTCCCATGCTCCGAACTGAACCATGAAGGTAGACCTCAGGTTCAGCGCTTCAAGCCTTGGACTTGGGACAGTGACGGACGAACAGTGACTGAAGTTCATCAGAGGTACCGATCTTCCAGTGTTGCATGCTGGAGGAGAAGAGACTCCGACATCGTGCTGCCCATGGCAGGAAATCTCTGTCCATGCATGCCACGTAACATGGCCTACCCAAGGCTTGACAGCACTGTAGGGCAAGCCAGAACCATCGGGATGCAACTGCCAGTGGGACTTGCAAACATATTGCACAGTGTCCTACACATCAAACCTCAAAATCGGCGTGAAGCTTCTCCTACGATCCGCGCCAGAGCGCGAAAATCTGGAAACGGCGCGGGTTGTTCACGGCTGCGCAGTAGATGGAAAACACAGGGCTCAAATAGCATTGGCCATTCAATTGACATAATATCGAGTTTCTGAAAGACATTGATCTTGCAGTGGTTCTCAACGTAGCAATACTGCGAAGCACAATGGAAGCAATAATAACAATCACACAATCATAAACACAGTCATGATCACAATCACAATAGCAAGAAGAAAAATAACAGGGGACTAAAGCATGGAATCTGTTGAAAACTTGAATGCTACCCTGCCTAGGCCATAGGGTAAGTCCGAGAAATCAAAGACCATGGTTAGGCGAAGTATCTGTACAAGCACTTTATAGAGCTTATTGCCGCAGATGAGCTGGACTGATCACCGTAGCAGCTACAGTGGCAACACATACCATGCATTGAGAGCTACTGAAAAAAAGCTCTCAACAAGTATGACATCCATGTTATGGGCAGCAAACTCTCTTTGATCAAAATCAAAACCCCGGGAACCTTACATACGTACATGTCTCCGAAAGGCATCTGCATTATGGGCCACGATGTGGTTATAGTGGACGCTCGCTCCTCATCCGTCCCCCTGCCCTCAAATTATGAGCTTCATGCTTGCTGCGCCTGTAAAGAGTAGTGTTGTTTTCCTTGTGTCCAAAACTTCGGAGAGCAAGATTGTGCTGCCACCATCCTTGCTTTTCCAAGAAGATCAAGATCGATTCCTTCCACGTTCGAACGACACCTCCTACACTTCCAAAATGGAATCGTTTGCATTTATACCCAGCAATCATGCCAGAGAACCGCTGAAGAGCTGAGATAATACATTGTGCAGCCTCCGGCCCCGAAGTCCCATGAGTTACAAGGAGTGATGGCATGAAATCCGATGGCAATGCTTGCTGGAGGCGATGCTGAAAGTCCTTTTAGCGCCTAGTGGCGCCAAGAGCCCGGAACTGGTGAAGGGATTCCGATCCCAAAATCAGGACCCTATGATTATAATGTAACTCTTGTAGGTTAGCCATAGGGTCCTCACTACAGGAGTTGCCGCAATCAATATTGGGCTGCATGTCTTATACATTAACTGTCCAATGTAGACGGTCTGAAGCGACAGTTAGAGGTTTCTTTGAATTCCAATCTGAGTGGATGGCAACAATAATAAGGCTCTATGCTCAATCTTAGATACATGCAACACATGTGCACCTGCCCTTCTTGAGCTCCCCTCCGCACTCGCCCTCGAAGCAACCCCCCAAGAAACTTTCCCCACATATGCGTGCCTTCTCGCGGAGCTGCAGCCTCAGATGTTGAAATGGAAGCAAAGTCATTTGGTAATGAGCATTGGACACCACCTCCGCCACAGCCTAAGCAGGGAGTCTAGCAAGACAACGCAACAAGTACATTGGGGGAGCCAATTACGGTTTTTTAGGGGATCTACCTGATTCCAAGGCTGCAATGCTAAACCTTAATCTCGCAACCCCTAGATCCCCAGACCCTTACTCCCTAAACTCCAAGACCCTAGTCCCTGACTCTTTAAACGTCCTAAAGCTCCAGAATCCTTAACTTCCAGGCCCAAAACTTACCCAGGGCCCAAACTTACTGGGGCCAGTAGGGAACAAGGGAATATGTTTTGTAGGGATTCTATGGGTGCTATATTCCCAAACCCTACTGAGCCCTGTAAGAAAAAGTCTTCGAGTCTCAGGAGCCGCTGCTCTGCCGCCGCCGCGGCGCCGGCAACGGCGGCCCCAAGGCCAAGCTTGGAATCTACGGAGGCCCAGGCCTTTGAGAAGGGGGGAGCCATGGGGTGTAGGACTTAGGATTTAGGAATTAAGGTTTAAGATTTAAGGCTTGGCGCTAGGATCTAGGATGTAGGACTTAGGGTTTAGGATGTAGGGTTACGTTTGGGTCTGGGATTTAGGGTTTCGGACTTCGGGCTTAAGGAGTGGGTCGGGGTTGGAATGGGGGTTTAATTTTGTTGGCTTCAAGGCTTCCTGGAAGGCCTGCAAGGTGCACAAGGAGTTTGGAATGCAGGCTTCGGTTTTGTTAAGGCTCTATGTGCGGGGTCGTGGGGACTTAGTAAGTAAGTATACTTATAAGCCCCAGTAATCCATATAAGAAGCACAGTTATCCCGTGGATTTGCCTATTATCTTCGTCATCCCGACCCTCCAAGTAAGGTGGGGTCATGCGGTACAAGGATGTGGGGGGTTTAGGCTTCTAGGCCTGTGGAAGTTGTGCAAGGAGTTCCCGAGGGGTTGGGGCATTAACAGGAGAAAGACACAACAACCAATTACCTGCAAGTAGACACCAGACAAAAATGAGCAAGGAGACTGCTTCAGAATCAAGCCACAGCGCGTTCCAAGTTTTTTTGCGGGGGGAGTTCATCAGTGGCCTTGATTTTGACCTGCCGGACTGAGATCTTGGAAGCCCAACACCAAACATGTAAGCAGGAGGTCCCACAATCCCAGAACAAATTCTAAGCTAAGCCCCTCCAAGCAGCATTTGCCAGACTTCACTTGTAGTTTCCATGTTTTCTTTTCCGTATATCTCCTTGTAACCCCTTTGTATCCACTCTTATAATGTACGTCGTAGTTTCCATTGTCTTTTCAATGCTCCTGAAATAATCCCTGTTATCTTATGGCATATCTCCGGCCTCACCGCTCTTTGCCCACATCTTTGCGCCTTCGGCGCCTGCTTCAGGATTTAACATCTAGAACTTCTAGGTCTGGCCCCGGAAGCCACAAACCCTAAACTCCCAATCCAAAACCCAAAACCAAATGCCATAAAGCCTGGCGGTGAGAGACAGCGGGAAACTGCGCTCCTCCTACCAAGCATTGCGAATTTACGGTATTGGTTTTTGGGCTGATTGTCCATTTGAGGCCTGGGACTTCTGGCTCCTCCAAAGTGTATGGAGCTACAAAGTACCATAGAAAACTGAAATATACTAAAGGGTTTGACCAAGGGTCAGATGAGAGGATTTCTAAAA